>JAOXYL010000105.1:18233014-18244579 GCA_028564955.1 Terapon puta
ACACACACACACACACACACACACACACCATAGCCCTAAGTACCACAGTACTTTAGTTCTCAAGGTTTTACAAGACAGATTAATGCTACAGGCCTACATGATCTTAATGTGACAGCTGTGTCCTTTTCCAGGCGGCAACACACTCACACACACGCTCTCTCACACACACACACACGTACGCTGGCTATCTTCACACAAAGACAGTATTATTTTCCTCTTTTCTCAAAAAGAGAGCGATGAACCCTCATACAGAAAGACAGTTGAGCCAGTGCTTGTGGCGGCTTTATTTAGCTGCTAAAGCAACCTCTCTTCCTACTTATTTGTCTCTTTCCTGTCTCATTCTTGGTTAGCCAAGCACGCACCCTTATTAGTTCATTAAAAGGAGTCTGCCGCCGCTGCCTGACTTTGGTGGAAGCAATGAAAAGGAGGGAAAGAAAGGAGGAAAAGAAAAGGGGAGAGAGTCAAAACACCACTCTCTAATTACTCAAGATTGATGCATCCAGTGAACATCCTGGTAATCAGTGTTGTTTTTATTTGTTTAATGGTAGGACAGGGATCACAGGCAGGCTGACCCTCTGTGATCATTAACAGAATTAATGCAGGCAGAAGCACATGCAACTCCTCTCTGCTTCCCTGGTCTGGAAACAAGTGTCAGACTGTTGGTTTGTGAATGCATGTGGCCCTGTGCGTGCACGTTGCTTTACAGTTGAATTTTGATTACGCCACTGACGACTGAAATTAACCAACCGTCCGTACACATCTGGATTCACTTGCAAGGATGGATATTATTCTTTATGGGATCACTCCAGTGTGGAGCTCACGCGCTTGTGTCTGTTATCATTATCTTATACCAGCTTTGGCAAAAATGTTCTGATGAAGATCCTTGAAGGTCATGGACGCCTTGGTTAATTTATTACAGTATGACCACAAATTAGTGATTTGATAGCGACCTAACTTTATGCTCGTTAGCGCAGCATAACTACTAAATTATTTACACTGAACAAACTGAGATATGCACATGTCTACACGTATTAAACTCCGACCCGTACATTATTAGATGATACAAGGTTATGACAGATATATTGGCACAGCGTATGTGTTGGCAGATATGCAAAAAGAAATTAAAGACCGGAAAAGAGCAGGAATCAATGCTTTGTTGGCTGCATATTTTGTGTTTGTTCCACTTTTCCCGCTCATTTCAGAGCATTTTGATATTGTTCAGTTTCATTTTGGTTTTGTTCATCTTTAAATTGTCTTTACATATTCCTGACATATCACCACAGGTTCTTATTTGCCAGTGGATGGGTGGATGGGTTTTTGAGACCAACAACAAAATCAGTATTTAAACATTTCAATATCTTGCCTGATAATTACTTTTACAATAACAAACAGTTTCAACAGGAATCCCTTAGACGTTTGACATTTTCACATCTCAAGCATTTCTCTACTATAATGTTTTGTTACTTACAGTATTTGCTGATACCCCAATACTAAATTTACATTAAACTAATACCATTCAATTTACTTGCATCAATTTATTGGTTGTTAGTTGTCTGACCTCAAACATTCAGCCGTCTCGCTGCAACATGCACCACTCAATGCTTTTCCTTTTTTTTCTGCTTAGGTATGTCTGTGTGCATCTCTTGAGATTCCTTTACTGTCCATCTGTCATATGCAGACGGTCCTATCTATCCACAGAGATACCATAAAGGGTTGCAAGTAATGGAGGTAGCCACTTGAAGAGATGGTACTCTGATTTCATGGTAATTAATTAATGTACAGTAGCTGTTTGCTGGAGATTCTCCAAGCTGCCCCCGGGGGCTGACATGATATGTAACTGGCAAATGTCATGACTCCCGCTGACAGGAGGAAGGGGGTAGGCTTAGATGGGTCAGTGGGTAATTAAAGTTGGTACAGAAAATGGACTCCAAGTGTCAACTGTTGATACAGTTTGTACATTTTCATATTACATGCCAGAGAATGGGTTATTGTACATGTCAGAAATGTCACTTACACTATTGGACCAGGACCCAAAATGGATCTCCACGCGACAGCAGATGTGATATTGAGCTTCAGCGCGATCGCAAAGTTTCTGAAACTGTGTCTCAAGCTTCAAAACTTTCGAGTGGGTGTTGAAGAGAAAATCCAGTAAAAGAAGAGCAGCAGAAAAAGGCTCTAAAGTCCTACCCTATATATGCAGGGTATGTGTGACACACACAGTAGAACACCAAGAGAGTAAAAGTGGGAGTAAAATATGCAAAGGTCTAAATCCTCTCTTCATCTTCATCAGGAGCTCTTAAGACTCTCTGAGACATGTTTCCTCTGGTGACCAAGATTTCCCCTGCACTCATCGCTCACTCATACATCTGTGTGTGTATTTCTGTGCGAATAGGTGTTTATAGTGGCTTAACAGCCTCTGCAGGCTGTCTTCAAGTGGAACATATGAAATGATTTGTGCTATGAATCATGGGTTTCACCGCTCTACACTGCGGTGGGATGTCTGGGATGTTAATGAAGGCCTGAAATTGCCACTATATCTTTGAACTGAGAGGGAGAAGAAGAGAATTTAAAAAATGCAAAAGGAGAGAAGGCAAGAGCCTGAATTTAGTTTAAGGGGGATGTAAAGGCTGTGAGGGGCCAAAGAATTTGAAGGGAGGCTAAGTAAGCTAAAATAAGTTGCGTACTTTGCTTCAATTTTTATATCAGATCATGTTATGAATTTCTACTTTAGAAGTCAACTCTTGCTAATAATCTGCACATAAGCATACTTATGGAACAACATCCTCACAACTAACAATATTCCTCTCTTTGTCCTTTTTTTTTATATCTATAACACTTGCACACACTTCTACACACACCAGACAAATGTGAAACATGGAGACCTTGAAGGCATTTTAAACCGTGGCTGTCCTACTGTCCTACCTCAGGCTAACCTCCAGCAGCCTCTGCGATGTAGTGTCAGCAATGACATTGGGATTCTATTAGCAGGTTGTGCGAGGCGCTGGCCCCCTGCCCTGTGGTGAGACCTACCATTGATCTGTCATGGGAGATGGCTGCTCCCTGCTCCTCTCTCCCATAGGGCTCAATTTGAACCTTTCCAAAAAACCGGGACCGAACCCTCTGCTTGAAATCTACCTGGGGAGCAGAGAGAGAGGAGAGCGGAGAGCTCAAGGTCGGGCGTGACACCGGCGTGCAGATAAAGACGACTGGGTATGGTCGACACCAACCATAATGGCCAGTGAAAAGTGAGGTTATTTGTTATCGATTCCCAATGAGGGAAATCACCGGCTCTATATAGTGCTGTTTATGGCTGGGCAAGGACTGTGTGTGCGTATACCAGGCAGTCGATGTGAGGCCGAGCGAATCCTCTGAAGGACAGAGAGAAGTCTTTCTCTCGCTCCCTAGCGCGCTCTCTCTCCTTCTATTTTGAATGAGTGCATAGTGATCTGTTTTCCCAGCCAGACTCATTTGTATTTTTACTGAATTACCCCGGATGCGCAACCTGAACCCACTTAAGCATGTCACTTAGCGTTTGTTGAAGTTAGCCGAGACAGGGCCCTCATCAGGTTTCAATGAGGGAGGCTGTGGCTAAGTGGCCACTTGTCATGTTTATTTATTTCATTTTTACCCCGATTCCCACATGATGCCTATGTCGGCTGTCCAAGTTGTTTAAAAAGAAATGCAAGACCAGGGGGAGAGACAAGGGCTTATGATAGATATATAAGCACTATATATCTATTGTGTGTTGTGTTTCATAAACTTGTGGTAACTTTTCTGAATTGGGATGGCTGTTATTTTTAGGGTGTTAGAATAAAGTATGTTGCCTTTCAGTAATAAGCGAGGTTAAATACACAGAAACCGCCTTTTCTCATTGCGGTGGTATTTGAATAATCTCGAATAAAAAGTGTTTACATATAGTCATGGAGTCTTTTAATCCTTTTTGACTTACACAGTATGAAGCAATGCTAAGGAACACAGGGGTATATGTGAATTAACAGTGTGAGAGTACAAACAGAACAGAATATTGAAATTGCCCCCACGGGCGATTCTCGGCTGTGCTGTGGCAGCGAGACACTTCCTGGTGCTGCTCCATTTCATATGTATGAAAATCTCTCATGGATCCATGATATACATTATAGATGAGGGCTCCCGTTCTGCACTCCAGTCACTGGAGCAGAATTTTCCATGATATGCACCCCCACCACTGCCGCCACCCCCGCTAAACCCCACCCCCACTGCTGCCCACTCCTTTCTCTCATCCCTAGCTCCATTCATTTCTCCTTCCATATGCCCTCCCATTGGAGTGTTGTTTCATCCCTCTCCAGCCCTTTGGTCTCTCATCATTTCATCCTTCCATAAGTCAGCCCTTACATCTTTACTTCCATCCATCCGCCCTGTCTTCCTTCACTTACTCCGCCCCTCCCCCATACCACAGAGCGAGCGAGCGAGGAACATGTGACCGGCGAGGTGGGAGCCTGCTGGGCCTCCTCCTGCAGTGCCACCATACGTTGATTTGTCTCCTCCGGTTCCGTATTGATTTTGTTTTAAACAAGGGAAAAATACAAGAAGAATGAGGTGCCGGAGGTGACATGAAATAAAAAAAAGAGGTAAGGGGGGAAAGAGTGAAGGGGGAGGACAGGGGAAAGAGGAAAAGTGCTTCTATGTATCAAATCTGTGAGCTGGTTCCCGTGTGGCATTATCAGGAGGTTACTGTACAGAGGGTGAACTCAAAAAGAGGGAGGGTGGGGGGGCAGAAGGGGGAGAGATGGAGCGAAGATGAGGAGAGAGTGTGTGCAATCCTTTATTTAAAAATCTCTTCCCTTTTTTTTAATTCACACCCTTTCGTCTGAGCTTGCTAAATGAGTTCTGGGGTTGGCTATGTGGCAAATGCATCTCATTCTACGTCATGGTACAGTTCCTGCCTTAAAATGATTCTCTGCTTAGTTCAATTTAAGTTGTGTGCAGAATAATCGATCCCCCCATTAATTCTACTTAGCTGAGCTTCACAGTACAAGCCTGGGCTTGACTGGTCCACCAAGGCCAGCGCTGCTGAATGGCTGACCTTTACACGGCTCGGACTGCCATTGATTTTCAGCAGGACTTATTTCATGAACTGGGCTTTGGGACAGGGCACCCAGATGAAGATGAACTATGAGGCAAAATCAGTTTCTTTGGCCCTTTTCATTTTCTCTGCTCTCGTCTCTGTTATTTCTCTCTTTTTCTTTGTCCTCTTTACTTTGGAATCAGCACTGTACGCCGTATTGGCTGAGCTCCGTGGGTGGCATAGTCTGAGAGCAAATAAAGCGTCCCCTCTGTGACCCACCCCCCTTGAGCTAAGAGCCCCCCATGTCCTGTCAGTGAAGTGTTGGGGTGTGTATGCACGTGCACTTTCTGCTCAAGCTTTAGTGTCTACGTCCGCGTGTTTCTGTCCATGCTTGAGTGTATGTAGGTTACATTGTTAAGTGCTTTAGGACAGCTCTCTCGCGCTGCGACATGACCCTTGGTATTTGCAGTTAGGAAATAATGCAAAGCAGCCAGTGTGAACAAGCCATTAGAGCTCCCAGGACTGCCCTCAGAGCTAAAGAATTGAGGAAAACAATTCTGACCTCAAGCAACGACACACACAACATCTACCTCACAGCTGCTGGGGTGAGGAGGAGGTAAAAGAAAGAGAGGATGCATCTCAAATCCCACATGTAATTTCAATAGGATTTTAAGGTCCTATATTTCACAGTGTTAAACCTTTAAGTCCTAATTGTTAGACAAATGTGCTCAGATGAACATCATTAAAATGAATAAATTAATAAATAATAAAAGCTAAGACAAGAAGGGGAGGAAGTGTAGGAGGCTTCTGAGTGTGATTTAGCTGGAGTTCATACAGAGTGCACAGTGTCTCCCTTTCTCTCTTCCTCCCTGCCTCTGTTTCTCTCTTCTTAGCCTGCAATAGCTGTATATCAGTGGCTGTTGACTGTAAAAAAAAAAAAAAAAAAAGAAAAAAAAAAAGAAAAAACATATTTAAATTTAATAACCGCTCATGAATACATGCATGCATACAAATGTCCCTGGATGGTGGGAGGCAAGAGGGGTAAGTGAGGTGATGGGCTGTCAAAGATGCTGCTGTAAAAATCGAGGAGCATGTGGTATGAGGACTGTGGTGGGGGTGTGGTGGGGGTGGACAGGTGCGGAGCCTTTCGAGCGCACCTGTGGTTCGGGCATCATAACTGAACAATATGGCCCATCCCTCACTGGAGGTCCTCACAAGTTCACTTGGTTCCGAATGTCTAAATATGTACCCCTCTCATCCTGTGAGACACAAATCCCTCCCGTGCAGTGCATCCCTCAAAATCTTCATTTCTTCCAGTGTTCCCACCTCTGCCTCTTACAGCACATGACACAACTTCTTTTATTCCCTCCGCGCTCAAACTCTTGACCAAATTTAGACTTGAACACACACACAAACGGTGCAAAACAAAACGGTGCCCCCAAACCACATCCGCTCACCCACTCCAAACCCGACCAGTGAAATAAGCCACACAAGGCCTTAGGAGGTAGTGTGGAGTGGGAGTTGGCAGAGACACTTCCAATGTGTTTTCCGCTCCAGTGCTCCTTGTTCTCACTTCGTCAGAGTGTGTTTGTTGCAGATTGGGAGAAATGGCGAGAGGTCAGGCCCGTGTGCTGCCTGTCTGGCCCTCAGGTTCTGTGCAGTTCAAGGTTGAACCAGACTCAGTGAGAGGGTTTTTTTTTTTCTGTGTTTATTTAGTAAACCTTTCTACTGTGTTGCAGTGTCAGACTTGAAAGGAGGAGGAGGAGACGGGGATAGCAGACAGGCCCTGTCCCTTTTGTTTGGTACTGAATGCGCTTATAGACAAGCAGGGATTTTCTCTAAGTGTCGGGATGAAACATAAGCAGGCTTTACAGCCAACGACTGGAGTGGTGGGAGAGTGATGGAACCAGCAGAAGTCGCAGGTGACAGAATGCTGTGTGTGTGTGTGTGTATGTTTGTGTTTGAGGGACTGTGTGTGTGGCTGAGACGTGGGGTATTGATATGCTGGGAATGAAGCTCCGAGCAGATGGACAGAGCAGGCTGGCCCTGTGTCGATCCTGTGAGCTCTGGCTCCTTCTTGCAATCCCCACTTTGATGGACACACACACACAGACACACACACACGTACCAGGCAACGGCGCAGAGTCCAGATTTCACCGACTTGATAACGGTCCTATAGGATAACAAATTGACGATCATCCTATCATTAATAACCAGTATGTCACGCTGATCGGTAGCTATGGCAGATGTGGCTGGTTAATGAGACCAAATGGAGAAGTCCTCCAGTGGCTTTCAGAGGAGATTGCAGGATTTTGGGAAGTGCGTACACTGAGAGCGGGAATAACCATTAACAGAGACAATGCATTGACATATGAATGAATTAATGAATGTAGTTGGTTGAGGAAAGTATTGTTCTACTTTTTACATTTCTAATACATTTTCTTTCTTTTCCTGTCTCCATTTTTGTCTGTCTTTCTCTTTCTGGCACCCCTCAGACCTCTCTCCAATTCAAAGCCAACATGCTTGGCTGCGTCCCCATCTCTCCTCCCTCCTTCCATCTATCTCTATCCTCCTCTGGCTTCTTCTTCTCCTGGTCCTCTCCCCTCCTAGGAGGGGTGGCATAGGGAGTGGAAGGGTAGAAAAGTGCAAGTGTTGGTGAATTGCTAATAGGCAATCATAGCGCTCAGGACAAGGATGCCTACTGGAGGTCTAGGGACCATTAAAGAAACGTCAACTCGGCATAGGTATGCCAAGAATTATGAGTCAGTGGGCAGGCAACTCTTCTTGGCTCCCATTGGTCAAGGCAGCAGGCCGTAATCTGTCACAATCCTGGAGTTGCTGTGACAGCAGCAGGAGCTTTCTGGGCTCAACACAGAGGGTAAAGGAAACATGCAGCTAAGGGTGTGTGTGTGTGTGTGTGTGTGTGTGTGTGTATGTGTATAAGCCTCTATGAGTGTGTCTGAGTTCATGTAAGGCAGCACAATAAATGGAAAATCTACAGAAACTGACATTATGTATCTCTTGTGACTTAGTCTATAGGTAAAACAAGTAGGAGTTTCCTTAAAAACTATGTATAGACTCAGAAATAATCACTCTCAGTCACCAGTGAGACATTTCTGGGCGTCAACCTTTGGACAGTGGTGTGTGGTTTCCAATGTGTGTCGTTTCCAATGCTCAGGATGTAATGTGCAGTACTTCATAAAAGTTGCCATGTCATGATACCATAGAAGCCCGTGCACTTTGAGCCGAGAGTGAGAGTCCAACTTTGAATGTTGTGTTTACAAACCGCAACCGACAAATCCTACCTTAAACTTTTGAGCTCTGTTGGTACGTTCAGTAAATTGAATCTGTAAGCAAGTTGTCAATTGTAGCCCTTTAAATGCACCTGAAAGAACAACGATGAATCACATCTAATCTAAGTACAAACAATGAATCACTGTGCTTGCATTTTTTTTTCTGCGGGTTTATTTTCATTTTTCCACCCAGAGGTTTTAAGCGATTTTATTAACCATGCGTGCCCAGTTGAACTCGGATAAAGAAAGCAGCTCAAACGTTGGAGAAACTGCAGCTTGAGGCTGTTCACGAAGAGCTGGTACAGAAAAAAAGGTGCCATATCGTTTGTGTGGGCACGCTTTGGCTTCAGTCAACGCGATGCAGAACAAAACAAAGATGAATGTAAGTGCTGTCGGAAAATAGTTGTGGTTTTGAGAGGAAACATGAGCAATTTGTGTCATCGCCTGAAACACAAACACATCATACAATATGCTGTGTTGCATGGCTGAGAATGAAATAAAGATGTCCTGCACCTGAAATGAGATCACCAATCTATGATTGTTTCTTATTTTGATGGTTGATTAAGACTTTGAACAGCCTGTTTTAATGTTTATTCTATATTTTAGCTGACAAGGCCTGAAGGTTTTCTAATAGTATTTAATTCAGGGTCAAAATTCATGAATTTTCTGTTGTATATGAAAAAATACGGTTTCATTTGTTGGTTCGGAGGTGAATGTTACAATTAATTGTGATATGGATTTCAGGTCATATCACCAAGCCCTAAATGCACGTGCAGTGATGTGCTTGCATGCACGCACGCCGTACATGATGTTGTACATCGTTATCGTAGTTGTAACTCACTGACGGTCAGGCAGGACATAATCTTCAAAGCAAATATCAAGGCAGTAGCCAGATAGGGAACATGGCGTTAGTGCATAAGGGCACCTCTAAGCATTAAAGCCTCACACAACTCTAGATCTGTAATTCTGTCACGGAACATATCCTCTGCCATTTCGCTACTTCCTGCTCAGTCCGGACCCTCGCTGTGGCGCACGCTGGGATTGGCGTGATGTTGCCCTTCTGAAGCCACTGGGTTGGGTCTGTCGTCATGATCTTATCTTTCTAAGGACAGTTCCTCAAAATGAACTGAAGAGCGTAAACCACATCAAACAGCGGGCAGAATAAGAAAGAGAGAGAGAGAGAGGGAATGAGGGAGAGAGACAGAGAGAGAGAAAGTGTCTGTGTGTGTGGGAGAGATGTGAGCCCACCAAAAGCTTAAGCCTCCAGTGTGCTGTGCAGATAAGATTCATTAGATAGGTCGGTAAATGCAAGAGAGAGGCAAAGCCAGGCAGAGAGAGAGCGACAGAGAGAGACAGAGAGAGAGAGAGAGAGAGAGACAGAGAGAGAGAGAGAGAGAGAGAGAGAGAGAGATTGAGCTTGCTGCTGCTCCAGCATTTGTTGACACAGATTTACAATGAGTCTCCCACTGCTTCACGCATTACAGTAACACGCCATGTCAATAGCTCTCTGGGCTTGAAAAGCAGCCGTGCCAAAGATGTCTGGGAGTGATGCCCTTCCCCTGATAACCAAAGTGTGGCTCATAAGTCAGGAAGTGGAGGAGAAGGGGGAGAGTGGGAGGAAAAGGGATGTTTTTTTTTTGTCTTTTTGTTTGTCTTCTCTCTTATTAATAAATCCCCACCCACCCCTCTCTCTCAGTCTCTACATCTTCTCAAGCATCTTTTATAGTAGTTTTCCCTTTTCTGTCACTTCCCCATGATCCCCTTCCTCCCCCTTTCTCCATCTCTCTCAGTCTCTTACCCCTCTCTCCCTCTGTTTCTCTTTATCTCTTGGACGCCCCGCTACAGGCTCAGTAGGATAGGATTTAGGCATTAGCTCAATCCCCCTATCTACTCCCCCTCATGATTGCACACTGTTTCTGTCACCCACATACCCGAGTCCACTGCACAAGTCTTGTGGGACTCAGAGTGTCTTATGCAAGTACCGGTGGAGAGCTTATACTCCACAAGACCGGAAGACGTAATCAAGTCGGTGGACAAGAATGGCGTGAGATCGAGCGGAAGCCTTCGTGTGAGGGTTTGGCGCAGCGCTGAGCAAACTCAGAGGTGGTGGGCGAGGTTGTTTAAATGGTGTTTTTGAGTGAATCGCGCTCAAAACAGGAGTAATAAAGAGTTTGATGAGAGCCAACATTACTTCATGGCACGCGGCTCTGTCTGCTGAGTCATGGGGCGCCACAAATGAGGTGGTTTTGATGTGTGACATTCACCTTCATGAAATCTTGATGAGAGCCGAGTTCTGCTGTCTGTGTAATGAGGGCTGTAGCAGTCAGACAGCTGGCCAACCACTTCAGCTAGTAAAGCTATGATAATAGAGAGGGCTGGAAAGGCTTTTGGAAAGCATTCGGTAGATGAACTTCAGGCTGTTTCTGGGAGGCAGTTAGTGTTTTGGGGGAAGAGATAAACAGGAACTTGGATGGCATCAGGCAACAGAAGGTCTAATGGTCTTAATCAGAGATGTAGTAGTGGTGCTAGTAGTAATGGTACTACAGATTGCACATGTTTGAGTTAGCTGTGGCCTCATTGCTAATTTGCGCATTACAAGAAGCATTCAGTGTAACAGATGGGTGTCAACAGTTTTGTTCCAAAAGGAGCTATTCACACTTACTCATACAAAATCACTACAAAGCAAAAAGTAACTGCACTTTCCAAACAACGAAATTCACCTTTACAAAATGCAAGTTCATGCAAGTTCATTTTTTACCTGTTCAAAAAGGATATAGCACTATGGAGTAGAACTTCATACGTACTAATGCGATACCGACTAGCTGAGGTCTGCAGGTGTGTGTCGGTCCATGTCAGCGCCTCAAGCTCTAAATCCTGTCGGTTCTGATAGGAATCCCAAAGCTTATAGTGGCTGCCATCTCCTCAGCACTGACTGATGCTTCTTATCAGGACCACCACACTGCTGCCGCCAGCACATTTTCACATATGGGTAAATTATAACCCACCTGCACAAACATTTTCTCACATGCATTCAAGCACACGTGTGAACATGCTCACATGGATTCGATATATTCACACACGACAGGGCAGCTGTACGAGCACATCGAGGGTCAGGCAGACTTGCACATAGACACTTACTCACAATTACATAAACATGTCATGTGTATTTAACCACATCATGAATGTCATGAAACCTACATGTGAATGGACATCTCCATTCACATGTGT
>JAOXYL010000105.1:18269161-18291259 GCA_028564955.1 Terapon puta
GAGAGAGAGAGAGAGAGAGAGAGAGAGAGAGAGAGCATGCATGCATGCATGGGTGGACAGGTGTGTGAGTATGTGCACCTACACACCTGTGTGTACCCAGGGATGACCAACAAGATCTCTTCTCTTGACAATCATTAACATAAAAACACCTATATGCCACTCAGGGGAGCTGCTATAAGCATTAGCATGCCAATCCCCACCAGCAAGCCACACACCACCCTACAATAGTGGACATAACTAACGGCAGTGCGGACTGATGGAAAACTTCAAGAGACACATCGATCACTAAGTCAATTACTATCGATCACAGTGTCAAAATTAGGGGCCAAAAGGGGGGAAGAATATGAATTAAGGGTATATTTTGCATGAAACATGCAGAAAATATTGGAGTATTATGCAGAATTGGTATCAGCTCTCATGCAATCACTGGCTAATTATCTAGTAGTGGAATACATTCCCTCAAGCACCGTCTAGGTCCAGGCAAGGTCTGTATCATTGGCTACTGTTGAATGTCAAGTCCTCTCTTATAGGAGCTACATTCTGTGTTTTTTCTTACCTATAAAACCTCCAACTGATTTAGAGAAAGTAGTAAGTAGTACTGATATGGCTATTACTATTCCAGTTATACTGCATATGTACGTACCTACACTTTTTATAGTTTTGTTGTTTGTTTCTATCTTTAGATTATATATTTTACCTGTTTGCATTAGGCGTCATCATCCAGCATTTCCCCATGGTGCCAGATGACACAAACCTTGGTTATAGTAAGTCACTCAACAGCAATCTCCACTGATTGCATTTCATAGCATTGCATCAGAGACATGATCAAAAAGGATGCTCTTGTTTAACTGCTTTCGCGAACAACACGATTTCCATTTTCTTCCATCATGTTGCACATCCGCACGAGGGCCGTTTAAGTAGCCACGGACATTCGCTGAGCACATCTTTGAGCGATTTCAGTCAGGGCATGTAACTGAAATATTAAGTTAGAAAAAGGAAACTTGAGTATGTTGCATAAATCATTAGGAATGTTCCTAGTCAGACCCTGGCTCGCTGATAAGGAGATCAAGATTGAGTTAGATATTACCTCGCCCCGCAAAAACCCTTTCCTTACCTCCCTCTCCTCCTCCCGCAGGTGAAGTATGTGAGCTCTTAAGATCAACGTTGTGTTTGAAGGAAGGGAGAAACCTGAGGTGCATGTTAGTGGTGGGGAGCGGAGGGGGGAGATTGTGGGGGTCGAGTGGACCTCAGGGAGTGTGTTTGTCCGTATGTGTGTGTGTTTGCAGAATTGTCCGTGTGTGATGCAATGATCCCAGGTTCTTTGGCCCCTGCCTGTTGATAAGTTGCTGCAGAACACATGAACAGGGGAAACGGGAAGCAAGCGAGATGAATGTGATTGGATTGCCGGCCGAGTGCAGCCTCTCCCATCTGTCTCAGAGTCTGCCATCCCATCTCACAGGCGGCAGGAGGTAATTGGGTTCATTGTTCTCACCACAGGATCCCCCGGATTGAAAGCTTCATTATCTGGATAACCATGAATGTAAATGAACCACACGTATGCAGTAGGATAATGGGAAAAAATAGATCATTGCTTGCCACAACCACAACACACAGCACATCCCCAAACACATACAGCGCTCATGCATTTTTGTGCAAACGTGTGTTGAGCATTTCTTTATTTCCCCTCTCTCTCTCCCTCTGTCTGATACTTACACATACAAAAGCACCATTTTTTAAAAAAAATGTGAAGCATTAGATCTGCAGTTTTATGCTGGCTTCCTAAAAGCCTTGTTGTGTTTCTCAGTGTGTCTATCTGCGAATACAGAGTTGTCCTCAGACAGAACAAGAGAGCAGTCCTGACTGCTGACGTATTCGGCCTCTGCGGGCTGGTAGCCATGATGTAAACTTTCATGGCTGCTGCTAACAGAATTGTATGTGACAACGCAGTGATGAGCTGCTAACCACACTTTCTCTGTAAGCATATTTGCATGAGTGGATGGCAGGCACCCGAATACTCACTGGAGCTTCTACCATGAATGGCAAGAGAGGGCCTGAAGAACAACAGTAAGCCTTATGTGCTTTGAATTATTCATGCAAAACCAATGTATAACAGAAAGCCAGGCACATCTTTCTCTCTAATTAGGCAGAGTTTGTGGGTGAATGTTAGGCAAAGCCTTTGGACAGTTATGTCACAGTTGATGACATTATGCTGCTAGCTCCAAGTTTCACTGACCTCTGGCTGCAGCCGGAGAAGGGTTAAAGTATCTGCCTTCTGAAAATAAACAGGAGCTCACAGTGGAGTCCAACCACTCACAGATCCTCTGGCAAATCCATCAATTAGCTGCAGATGTGATCTGCATTTGAGATTACTGCAATTTAAGCATGTCGGGAAAACAGCCTAATCTGGTCTCTGATGGGTGCTCCAGTTTTCAATTTGCTTTCCAAGAGGAGCCTGGGATCTGGTAGGACCTGGATTGGAAGCCTGCAGAGAAAACTGCTTTAATATCTTTATACGAATGATCACCCAATCCCTCTGGATTCATGGAGTGCAATTTGGAGGTATGAATGTGAACATCGCATATATCTACTCAGCAGTGAAAAAGTGTCTAGATACAGCAATGAGACCTGATGTGGCCATTGTACAGAGTGGAGACTCTGTAGAGGAAAGGAGGGATATGGGTGAGGAGCTGAGCGTGGAGCAAAGTGCCGTTTTTACCGCCTGTGCCATGCTGTGCCTTTGCGTCTGTTATAGGGCCTTGTCAGATTGTGTTTACTTTCCTGAAGGACGTTTCACCTCTGGAAGCCTGGGAATGAATGGAGAACTCATTTCTCCAACAGAGACTAGTCAATCACTCCACATTTATTCTCCTCCCTTGCAGTGACCTCTCCCTGGCCAGGCGAACAATGGCACCCTCGTAAACTGCAGATGAGTTTGACTCAAAGCAAGGCCTTATATAGCAGGAACGTCAATACTGCTACAAAAGCTCAGTGAAATCAAAGAAAAACATTACATTAGCAGACGCCAGCAGCGCATTTTCCTTCGTGAGTATACAATATAATAAAGTTTAAACCATGTTTTAGAGAGTTGCACAGCAACAGTATATTTTTATGTTGTTGAAAGTCTGTGAGGTATGCATTTGTTTGTGCATTTGCTCTCGAAGCAGAGTGGATGAGGGTTGCTTCATCTAAAAGAGGTTTGAGGCTTAGCATGGCTGCATAGTTAATGTCATGACTACGGTCTGGCAGATGGCAGAAACAGTTAGGGATCTCATTAGATCAACCAAGCGTCTATGCTTGTTGCAAAACCTTTCATTAAAGTTCCATTGCTGGAATACAACTATCTCACAATATTGGTCAAAGTCAAGAGAGGGTAGAGCAAAGTGTTGGAATTTTTACATCTGCGTAAAGCCGAGAGATTAAAACGATGCATGTGTCTAATCAGGAAAGATGCAGTGTGTGGTATACAGGGATGCGTGCATGTGTTAACTGGAGTCTTTATATTGCTGTGTTTCCATTTATCTGTGTGTGCTAGTGTTTGTGTGGGTGTGATGAGTGATGCATCCTTGCTGAGCATAGCAAACAGGATTGTAATGGTCACAGAGCACATTTTGTACCATTTGCCTTGTAATTAACTGGAATTTGTTCAGCACAAATGCGCTGCAAGCGTGGGAAACTAAAAAAAAATCTTCTTCTAGTGCAAATTATTGACAGTTGGTGAGGGGAAGCTGATTTTTTTTTCAGGGGAAGGATTCAAACTGCCTTCATGTTAACACTTATTTTATTTGTATTATCTTTAATGACACAGAGGCTAAATGGACCATAGAGGGAACTGATTAGTAGCACCCCACAGCTTGGCAGCCCCAAGTCAATATGGATGTTTTATGGGTTTTAAAGGACATTTAAAATGAATTTTCATATATGGTTTAAGGCAGAGGGCTAATCACAGCAAGCAGGCTTATTATGAATAATGCTCTGCACTCCGAGGCATCAGAATCGCAGGCTGGCAGCAGTCATTACAAAGAAGAAGGGCATCACTGATCGTAGACAAAGCAATAGACACAGCAGGCTGAAACAACTTCTTTAAAGGCACACTACCAAATGAAGGTACAATTCATTTTAATACTGATTGAGGCTATTTGAAAGAGATAATAAAGGGAGATTTTGTGACATTCAGTTCATGCCCTAGTTTTTTCCTTTTTCTTTTTAAACAATGATTATTCTCAAGTGTAGTCAGTCTGTGCTGAATCACACATTTTACACATTTCTTGTAAGAGAGGGAGTGAGAGACAAAAAGAGAGAGAGAGAAAAGTAAATTCCCATCAATCATGATGTTTAAATTACTGCCTCTTCTTTGCATGTTTATAGGTATATGATTATATACAGCACATAGATAGAGTTCAGTGAAATTATAGGTTTATGTTTAATCAGTTTTCTCAGTTCATGAAATGCTGATCAGTACCAGGTAAACCAGGAAAATTCAAATGATGAAAACCAAGGCAAAATCATGCAAGTGCTTATTTAAGTTTTTTGGTTAGTGACAGCAGTGTAAGGCATCAGGTGGTAAGATTCTTGTTGTGGACTGCGCCATACAGTACATACAGTAAGTTACTGTTTATGTCCTCCCAAGATGAACATGCGATAAAAGAGACTCTGAATGCTCAGAAACTTCTAGCACATCACAGGGTAGCACCATCAAACGCAAGAGAAGTTTGATCTTTCAAAGGCGAGAAGCAGAACATACTCTGGATGGCTTTGCCCTGGCAGACTTGGATTGAGTTTAGTTGTTGTGAGCATTACTGATCAACACCTTAGGAAAGCAATCGGCAGAACTATTATGCACAGTGATTTTTTTCCCCCTGTTACCTCTGGTGATAGGAGAGCACGGAGGCCCATGCCCACAGCTCCCTGGTAGATGGTGCTTTGCTGGGATCTGTGGAACAGAAAACCAAGCTATTTACAGGGAACACAGCAGCCTCAGAAGTAGCTCCTAGCCTCAGGGTGCAAAATACTTGAAAATAAGCTCCTGGTCTCTTTGATGTGTGTGTGCACCAAATCTAAAGGCATTTCAAGTAGTGCTGCCTTTGAGCCAAGGACGAGTCTAAATTGTCTCTTGGAGCTGAAGATGGGTGAGGTGGGGGGAGAGGGTTAAGTAAAAATCAAGAAATATAATATTTTTTCTGATGGCTGCATTACCATAATGTACACTTCACACAGCTGCTGACAGGAGTAATCCCAGTGGTGTTTTTTGAGATGGCTATCAAGGATATCTGGAGCACCAGAGGTTTATTGTTCATCTACTGATGAGTGAAGACAACAGTCTTGGGACGCTCCTCTGATGAGAAGATGAGGTTTTATATAAGGGACACATAACATCTTTGTGCAACACTCAGCTCTGTTTAACAGCTCTAATATGATGGAAGAAAACTGTTCTGAAGCAAATTAAGTGAGTGGTTTATAACATCTGCCTCTTCGCAGCTAGTTCATTTTGTTTTGCTGCTGTGTTATAGGCTCGGTTCTGCATGGCAATCTGCTGTTGTTGTCGTTGTTGCTGCTCTACAGTTATTTGTCACAGCAGATAAGGAATCTAGCAGCCCAAACAGTGAGTGCATGTTTCAGAGCTCGGAAATTACCGACCACAGCAACATAACATATCATATTGCCGAACTGAGAGAAGATATAAAAACGCACCCGAGAGATAATTGTCATACATGAAGGAATAACATCCTGAATATCAATGTGCAGCTAAAGTTATGGTTCTAAAAATATGATGAAAAGAGAAAGACAGTAAGAGGGGATAGTGGGATGGAGGACTTATTCACATGAGAGCAGATCAGACGTCAAGCAGCATTAGATAGCCGCTGTGCATGGTTCTGGGGTAAGCTATGGCTGGTAAAGAAGGGGGGACGTGACTGCTTACTGTAAAAAAAAAAAAAAGCTTTCCACAATTTCATCCAGCCCATAGACATGGCAGGACTCACACAGCACACTGCAGAGAGTCCCAGGAGGTCTGAATGGCGCACAACATCTGAAAAGACCTCAATTTTGAAATAGGATGGTTACTAAACTGCTGTAACCACGGCTTTTCAGGTTTCCTTGTGCCTCAAAGAAGAGAGATGAAAAATAACATTTCACAATCTCTGGACCTTGAAAGCTTTCTTTTCCTCCAAGAGGAAAAGGAAAAGAGAATTTTCAGACTTTCACGCTTCAATAGTTATTTGCCCTTTTTTCCCCTATTCTGTGGCCAGCGAGTCACCTTCCACCATTTTCTCTCAGACACGCGTTGGAAGCAAAGGTCTCTGCCTCAGCTGTGAAGACAAGTGTTGGTTGAAAGGCATATTTGAAGATAAGTTTAAAGGAACCATATTTCATATTTTGACAAGAGTGAAAGAGCCCCCTGGCATAAAAAACAAAGGCAGCGTGGACCTAGATAGATTTACACAGTCGGGTCAGAGTTCACACATAATGGCGCAGGGTCCGTTTTCTCTCATCTTAAAATGATCTCGCAACGATACTTCTTCCTTTTCGCCCCAGGGTTTTTGGACATTTCAAAGTATTCATTATTCACAGAGTGGGACGTGGCCTTTATTGTGTCTGTGGTCAACTAGAATTTGTAATAGGAACTCCATAGAAACTGCTTCTTTTCATCCATACAGATTGTCAAATTTGTAGCAAAAAATGCGTCGTTTCTGTTGCCGCACATTCGCGCTCTGCTCGCTGCTGGTCCTGTTCATGTGGCTTGTGAGGTATCTTATATCCTCACAAGCCTACTTTTACTTCTGTCATGTTAAATGTGTTTTTCAGCAGTTTAGCACTGTGAGAGAAGTAAAAGAAACAGCGGTCGAAGATTGAAGCAGCAGAGGCCAAGAAATCCTGACTTTTTGACCTCAGCTTGGATCACGTCCCAAAATCGCTGGTTCCTGCGTTAGATCCCATAAATGACAATATGGTCTTTTTTCCCCAATGTCCCTTACATGAAAACAAAAACAATCAAGCCATCTTAATTTCCTTTCTGTAGAATATTCATCTCTCTTTACATAATATGTATTCACAAGAGAACACTTAGTCGGCAAAATGTGATCTCAGCTTGGCTGCTTTCACAATCGCTTGAGTTACAGTACGCAAGCAACTGTGTGACACATGCCTACATGAAACGAATATGCCCCTGTGTTATCACACGAGTACGCTTCATATGAGTGTGTCTCTGCATATGCATACTGTTAACCTATAAAGAGGGATCTCCTGAAAGCAACACGTTCAACATCACGTACGACGAATAGATCAATCAGGCTCGGCGATCGGAGACATTAACATCTGTCACGTTCATTTACAAGACAGAGCGTTGGATAAACCGATTCTTCTTGAGAAATTTTGTGCTAGATCTCTACATTCTTTTATTCCTCAGAAGTTATCGAGTAGTGCTGCCGAACGTCTGCTCTCCCGTTGAAGGGACCAGATGTGATGCTCTAATGGTCTCAGAGGGCAGGGCCTCCATCACCGGCTGCCATGGAGACAGTACTTATTCTCTCCCTCTCGTTTCACTATTATCCCTGCATCTTTGAAGTCCGCAGAGGGAAGTTGTGGCTATAATTCTGGGCTGGATTTCTTGTCTAAGCCTCCTGTGTTCAATGGAAGCACCTGCATTAATCCCAGGGAACACCTCTGATCAAGGATTTAATTTAGACCTGGAAAGGGTGTACACACCACAGTCCTACAGGCCAGATTGTTGCGTTGACAACACCCATGATGGATGGATTTAGCCTCAGGCAGTGGGAAAGGCAGAGATCTCTCACTTTGCTCTTTTTCCCCAGTACTACAAACACAGGATGTGACAGGAAATGAAGGGAAATTGCTGGCTGTTTTCTGTATTGACATTTGTGCAAATTTCCTCTGTTAAAGCAGTCTTCCACTGAAATACTTGAGGTTCATTTGTTTGTTTTTTTGCTCTTCATCTAGGGCATGTGCAGAAATTTGGTTTCCTTTTTTAGACAACCGAATAAAACCAAATAAAAGAAAACAGTATCAGATCTGCACTAGGACACAGTGCACAGGACAGAAGTGGAGGATTTAAGCTGTGATATACCAGCATCATTTCTATCAGGCAAACCTGGAGGAGAGTGAATATGTCTGGGTTGGTGCCTAGTTCTGCAGACAGCGAATGTGCCAGTATTTTACCCCTGAGTGATTTATTTTTCACTGAATGATCTTCCAAAACAAAGACAGTCTCTGGTTTTGCTTGAAAAAAAATGGAGGCTATCGCCATCCCTCAATTCAGAATGTTTTACTCCAGGCCACATTGATTTCTCTTGTTACTGCAGGTCAGTGAGAGGAAATTGAATTGGAAATTGTAGAAACACTCTATTATTTCATTTTCTGGCATTTGTATTTTCCCCCCTCCCATCCCCTTCTGTATTTTCAGAAGTCTGTACTGAAACTAATGGGAATAGCGGTTGCTGTCAGGACAGTTAAATGACTGCTCTGACTTTGGCTTCTCTAATAACGCTGTCCTCCAATGCAAAAGGTTACGTTCACCCCTGTGGTTTTAGACCACATTGGTTTGCATTTATGAAAGCCCTTTCTCCTTTTCTTTGCCGTCTGCCCTCCCTCTGTGCACACGAGGTTAGCTCTGCTTTTACATGGAGAACACTGGGTCAAATTTTGTTGGATTGCTTCCTGGGATATTTTACCATTAGGGAAGGGGTGAGGTATTAGAGTAATAGTGAGGATGGTTTGGGGGCATCTGGGTGGAAAGAGGCACACCAGGTCGACATGAAACAGTATATTCAATTCTGTGTTAATTTCACACAAGCTTTGACTTTTAACTGTGCTCCGTGGGCTTCACCGCTCCTCTTTAGGTATCCGTGCACTGAAAATCTGCAAGTCTGTAGCAGAGACAGTGTTTACTTACCTTTTACTTACGAACATCCCCTTTAATGGATCCAGGTAAAGTGTCTATATAGAGGTGACTAAGAAAACTCCTCTCTGAAATTCAAACTTAAAGATGTGTTGAAATACAGTGATGAATAAACCTTCATTAGAATAAACTGTCTCAGTAGGAACTTTTTCTTAATTTTACTTCTATATATATATGTCAGGCCTAAAGCCCCAATCTGATATACCCTGGATGAGATGTCTGAAGTTTTAAGGTACATTATTGACTGCCAGCTATGGAGTGTCTGTCAAATGTTTTTTAGCAAGCGGCGCCATATTTTAATTTTAGCTGCATCTGGTGACTGCATGTTTTGTTTTATCTGTGACTAATATTACAAGTCCACAGCGGATGCGTATAGAGCTACACAGGTAAAATTATCACACAACATTTGTTTGTGGATTGGCAATTTTCACATGTCACAGTTGGAAAAGCACAAGTTTAAATAATAAAAATAATCATGACCGAATTCAATTTAGCGGCTTTGGTCTGCCTGTTAATTGAAAACAGTTTGATGTGGATGACTGCATCTACAGGTTCAGAATATTAACTTTTTTGTCCACCATTGTTGATGTCAATGTCTAAATAAAAAACTTGTTTTAAAGTGATATTCTTTGATAAATTATCTTAAAATTACTGTTGGGCAATGTTAGTCAATCATGTTTTTCACTCACAGTGCTGCAAAAATCACATATTTAACTTCTGGAACTGAGATTTTCACTGTAGAGACTTCAGGGGGAAGAAGAAAGACAAATCATTAGTGAACAAGAAGTAGGAATGCAGTCCCAATAGGATTAAATAGGTAGCTTTTTCATTGTAAACACCTAATCAGGGACTGGTTTCCACCTGGGATGAAAGGTGGACGTAATTAACTTTATTGTACAAGCAGGTAGGATTAAACAGCAGCTCTATGGGTCCCTAGGAGAAGTACTAACAACCACTGTTGAATGCAATATCAGTGGTGACAAAACATATACCGTTGCGTGGTCTATATTGTAAAGCAGGGGTGATAAAAGCATGCGCTACTAAAAGCTGAGAAAGTGCATGTTTTTATCAGAGATGATTACTGTAAATAGTCAAAATATTACTTATGTTCTAAGATACTCAAAATAATTTTTTTAAACCAGAGTTTTAAACTCCTCCATCGCACAAACATTGTGAACTTATTTATATCATAATCCTTGGCCTCCCCAGATGCGTTGTATTTTCCAAAAATGTGTTTTTAGAAACACAGGCAGGTTTGAAAAGCCTATTTTTTGTCCAATAAGAGTGTGTTTACAATGTATCCTTGAATAAAATTGGCACATTGCCTCTCACACTTCCCCATGGGTTGCTGGATTAACCAGAAAAGCACTTTAAGAATTAATTATGGGGAAGAGAGAAATGCTTGTTCAGTGCTGAATAAACTAAAAAAAAAACATTTTTTATATATTTTTTGGGCTGAGATATTGACCACATAGTACAGTTTAGAAAACAACCGCTGGAGAAAATGTAGTAATATTCTCTAGTGAATTGTTGTTAATAATATATTTTTTGTTTCCCAAATCAAGGAAAGTCACTTTTGTTTTTTATATGATATTTTATTCAAGATGCGGAAAAACCCCCCAAAAAACATCAACTATAAATGTTATATCCTATCTATGTGCTGCTGCTTCATGAAGTGCACACAAGTGATGTACTGTACATGTCTATTTGCCATTTGTCTCTGACAGGGTTTTGACCAGGCTTCTCTGTTTGGCCATTTATAGCATGGTGAGCTGAATCCAGTATCGTAGCAACAGTAACTATGGGAATAGAAACCTGTGGAGAGGTCAATGTGATGGCCTCCACTTGGCCTCTTTGTACAAAGGTTCACACATTGATTTTTCTAATTCACAACATGCAAAACCACCTCCGCCACACAAACACCCACCTCCACACACAAACAAAATAATATTTAGAGTAAATATTTGATTTACTCTGAGGTGGTATCTAATAATTGTAGTGACACAAAGATATTTATTTTAAGTTGCACAACACAGATTTCAATTTTAAACATATTTTTGGTCTAATCTGGGTCTTTGTTACTACTTGCCTGTCTCGTATCCCTTCCTTTTCCCTTGTGTGAGCATTTCATGTTGGCTCCAGTCCTCATGGGACGAACTCTCCAGGGAGTCTTAATTGACAAGTGTGTACAATAACTAATCAGCGGCAAAGCAACTGCCCTTTTAAAGTGATGAATTAACTAAACTAATTTCAGATAATCCTTCACCATAGTGAGCCACGCTGACAGCGCCAATTGGTATTTGAAATGCAGACACCCCTCCTCTCTGACTTCTGCCAGTCATTTCACTGCACACACACACACACACCCCTCCACCCACAAGTAAAGGTGGCACGTTTGATAAACTGCTGATGGAGCCCTGAGAAGATTAAAACAATCTTCCAGCTCAACGTGACTGTGTTCGGTCTGACAAACATATGCCGGCATGCCTGCGCGCACACAACACATACGCAGTGACATCACCGTAAGCATGGAGTGCAGTTACCAGCTTGCATATATGCACACGCCACAGTGAATTAATTTGAAAGGGCAGGGTTAAGTCTTGCTCATAAAAGTTCATGCCTTATAAGAGGTTTACCAATTTAAAATTTTCACTTCTGTGCTGTTGCCTAACCTTCCCCCCCCTCAAAGCTCCATAATGTGTTCTGTCAACACGGTCCTCTCCTGCAGATTAACACTGTCAGACGGTCGCAGAGTGAAAAGGACAACATGCTGTTTTCGTAGCAATAGCAGAAACTCTTGACAGATCGACCTGACATCAGCCATCAGTGTGTTCTGGGAAAACAAGAAATGAGCCCAAAATATCTGCAGTACAAAAAAAAAAGAAAAAAAAGGGACGCACAGACGCGCAGTTTACCTACATGTTCTGATGTGAGTGAAATATGTCAGAGGATTGCAGCGGACTAGAAGGTTCAGGTTCTTCAAATTAATTGAGTTGTTCTGTAGGTGTCTAATTGCCAGTGTTTCTCTATCATTACATCACCTCTACCGTGCGATTAAGGAGTCCTGTGAAGGTTGCCGGGGAGAATGGAGCAGAATACCGGTTCTTTGATTATAACCAGCACCAGACTGGGATTTGACAGCCGACTCGTTTCTCCATCAACTAAACTGAAATCATGTTGCGATTTTTTGAGCACTTGTTACGTGTTTCTCTGCTTTGAAACCGTGTGTTTGAATTGCTTCACTCCCTCAGCTTGTGGCGGCATGAGGTGTGCTGGTGGTGAAACACATTCAAAAGAGTTCTCGGCTTATAATTTGTTTTTTATATGGTTTTCATGAATGCATGTTACCAGAATAAAATGTTTGAGTACATTCAGCTTGATATGGTGTTTTATGCTTCTGTGGTTAGCTATTGTAAATGTGATGGAAAAGTTAGACATGAATAGTGTTATAGTGCTCCTCTGGTGGCATTACATGGTGTACCAGAAAAACAAAAACACCATTTACCATAGAGTTTGGATATTTTCCCACTCATTAAGCATATATACAACATCACATGGTGGGCAGTGCTTATTTTTTTGTTTGTTTTACTCGTGCCCCCACCCCTCATTTAAGGTGAGGTCTGAGTTTCTAAGACCTCTACATCATCAGTATGATATTTTTTTCCTGAAAAACCTGGTTTACAATCAAAAATCTGGAAAATACACAACCAAAAAAATTTATAAAAAAGCAGAATGCAGCAAAAATGATAGATATTAAAAATAATAGATGCATTTTTTTATTTGTCAGAAGGTTTAGTGAGTTTCAGTTTGGGGAAAAAAAATCTGGCAATTATTTCATGGTTCAGGCTTCACAGGGTTAAATTCGTAGTCAGTCATTTTTATTTTTTGCTTATATTAAAGATGGTGGATAAACTATGAATGTATGCCCACTACCTTTGATATGAGCCATACTTTTTGTAGTGTATGTAGAGGGGCGATGAATCTATGGCCAAAGTTTCTGCACTGTCTGCGTGTGTGTGTTCAGGGGCCTGTGTGTGGTCCGTCAGGGAGGCAGCGCTGTCAGTAGACACAACTGGATAAGGAGGAGAGAGGAACTGCAGGAGCATCTTAGTAGACAACAGTGTACAGGGAGCCACTGTCCCCCTCTCCCCTCCATGCATTTTTCATCACACGCTCATATTTTTTCATACTATTTAGCTTTTTCTTCCCCTCTAAACTTCCATGTGGTGCGTGCTGACATGGCATTTCTCAGCCTTGCACACAAAGCCCTCTGGTGCTCAGTGTCTCAGAGTTGGAGCATGTCCGTGTTTGTGCGCCAGTGCATGTGTGTGTGTGTGTGTGTGTGTGTGTGTGTGTGTATTTGTGTGTGTGTGTGTGTGTGTCTGTGTGCTGTCCTCATGCATGCATACATGTGAAATTTGGGGACGTTTTGCTTGCTCGTCTCACCCACACACACACTCACTCACATCACACTCTATGTGATCCCACAGTCCCATAGGCAAGAGAGAGAAATAGAGAGAGAGAGAGCGAGAGAGAGAGAGAGTGAGAGAGAGAGAGAGAGAGAGAGAGAGAGAGAGAGAGAGAGCTCTTACAGGAAGTCCATTTAGACTGTTGGCAGCACCCAAACTACAAAATAGTTGAGACTCCCTGCATAGAAAGGATCATCTTAAATTATACTGAGCTGAAATTCAAATTTCATTTTGTTTTGGCCCTAAGCAACGGGCAAAACTGCCTGGGTGGGATCAGTAAAGGTCAGGGGGAATTAAAATGCTTACTGTAAGGTTTGTCAGTGAGAGAGAGAGTGAGCTGGGAAGAGATAGAAAGCCAGAGGAAAAGGCCATCTGCCTGATAGTTTAGTCTAAGTTGGTGAGAGAAATAACTCTCTTTGCGGTCTAATGCTATTAGGTATTAGCTTGACAGGTCCAAATTTCTCCACTCCCTCATATCTATCATATTCCAGGCTATAGATTGCATTCACACATTCCTGCATGCAGAATCGAGCCTTACGGTTCAAGGGTTTCATCAACAGCCAGTGTGCTGTATGCTTCACAATACATTTCCATGCATGCCAGGACACTGGATGATTTGCCATGACAATAAACAAATCCAATAAACCTGATGCATGAAGTTAAACAGCAATGTGAAAACGTAACTGACATCCGATCCCTTCTTGATGATTTGTTCAATATATAGATATTTATTTCATTAGATATCAAGTAAAATGTCCTGGAAATGAAAACAAATGAGCTGTCAAGAAGATTGGGGCGGAGGAGAGACGGAGCAGGCCATCTCTCCTGTGTGTGTGTGTGTGTGTGTGTGTTTGTGTGAGACACATTGTGGGGAACTTGTTTGCCACAACACACACACACAGACACACATAATTGTGTCCGTATCTGTTCTGTTATATGTCTGTATCTTTCCTAATAAATGCACATCTATATATATATATATATATGCACATTTATAGAATGATATATTATTTCATGCATTTTGCCATGAAGGGAGACATTAAATTTCCTGTAACAGATGCAGAGCTGAGGTCAGAGAGTTGGATGTTTTTCTTGCTGTCAGGTGGCACATATGGAACTGAAACTTTAAGTTTATTCTACTTGAGATGGATAAAATTGGTCCATATAAAAATATAAAATTAGTTTCATGTGCTTGTTTGAGTTCAATGAGACTCTTATTAAAGTGTTTCTATTCGTGATCTTAGTAAGGTGCTGTGAGTCAGATGAATTCATGACCAACCTTTGCTGCCTTTGTACATTTTATAGAAAATGACTATTGTAAAGAGTAAAAAAAAATGTTGTTGATGTTTCTACAAAGTTGTATATTTCTACCTCAGCTCAGCAAGGTTCTGAAACTAAAAGTGAAACATTAGCAGATTGTAGAAAGTCTTTAAAATGTAGTAGTTGATTTGGTAGAATCCGTGGCTATGATTCTCTCTATGCTTAATATATTTTTTTCAAAATATTTCTGAAACAGGCACTGAGCAAAGAGCCACTATGAACAATATTTATAACCTCGCACAACAGATTCCACAGTGCTTCTTTTCGCCGTGTCAATGAAATTGCTCAGCTCTGACAATGAGGTACAATTCAGGATTACTACGCACCTGTGAGGGACGATTTAAGCAAGGCAGTTTGGTAGTTGATGGTTTTACTTCACAACAGCTCCCACAATAGCAACTTTGAAATGCATTAATCTGTGATAGCCTATCATTTTCTTGCAAAAGAGCAACCTGTTATCTGTAATGTTGTTTCATCAGAAAGGTTAGCACTGATTATGGCAACACATCTGTGCCTTGTGATCATGCTGACAATCATGTAACTTCCGCTTCAGACATTAATGAAAAAAAAAGGAAAATGCTTTGAAAAACACTCACACTTTTTTTCAATAGCAAGCAGGTCAAGTCAGGTTTTAGTGTCAGGAGTGCAACATATTTTTAATTCTTGCATCAAGTAGCAGTGAGAGTGGAGGACGCCTTCAGTATGTCATGCATATTTCTTTTCTCACGGATATAATACAGCAGATATGTTGTGGAAATCTTTGCAGCAGTTCATTAGTTCAGCAGTGAAAGGCTCTGTGAAAGTATGATATAAGTAGATCTCATTGTTCAGACAAGAAGGGATAAAAAAAAGTGAGAATAGAGGGTAAGGGAGCCCCGTACGCTTGTTTGCCGCAGGCCCCCAAACACTATAGCTGCCCCGGATTATGAAATGTTTTCAGTAGAATCACATCTTCTAAAAAAAGTGCTCATTGACCTTCTAGCCTAATTAAAGTGCACCATCGCCAATAGAGAGAAGATAAGACAGCTTGGCTGTCAGTGTGACTGACAGGGTTAGGCTCTCCCCCTGCAGTCACATCAGCACTACAGAGGCCGTGCATACAAAAAGCACACGACAGCACAGAGTGGGAAAACTCTAAGTTTAGCATCTTGCCTCCTATCAAGAATCAGCTCGAGCTAATAATATGGAAATGGTAAAATATGAAAGTACACCAGTGACATGCTTTAGGGCTTATGTATTTATTTATGTATTTGCAACTTTATCTCATACAGCAATTCCCCATCTCATAACTGTTAACACTGCAGTTTTTTTTTTTTTCAGAGCAAAAAGATGCTCTGCGCTGAACTAGAGTAGATGCAAAATGAAGCTGCTGGCTGATGTCATATGTATAGAGCAAATCTGAATCCGCTCTCACCAAGGTCTCTGTAGGTCTCGGCAGGTGAGTGCTCGAGCGCACCCTATATTCCCCTACAGCTCTCGCACTGCGGGCCGGGGGAAAGCTGACATGCAGGGTGGCCTGTAAGCCTCTTTTGTCCATGTGCAGCAAAGTCATCTGCCAGCTCAGTTGCTCTAGCAGACAAAGCTTCAGAGAGATAGCCCATATTCTGGTACATCCTCACTCTCTCTTGAGCTGGAGTTGGGCATGGCCCCTCGCTCTCTATCTCCTAAGCCTCCTCTCTGTCATTTCTCTCACTCTCCCTCTCCCTCTCTCTCGTCTTCATGCACCATTTTCACATTTTCTCATCATCTTTTTCTTCTGAATAGCTCTTTTTTTCCCTTTTTTTCTTTTTTTTTTATCAGTGACTATATATTTCTGTTTTGCTGTGTGCCATAATTGAACGTTAATGCCGTAACCTTTAGGTATTATCTTGGACTTTTCGTACATTGCTCCTTTCTCTGTCTGTCAACCTTTTCATTGTCTTTTGTCAGATAGAGGTTTTTGCAACAAGCACGGTTTTATATTTCACAATACCACACTTGTGCAGAGGTGAGGAAGTGAGAGGATATTGGCATTACACTCTTTATTTAACACAATAAGATCAAGGGGGCAGGATGTCGCATGGGGCTCGGATTGGCTCAGTGTATAATGAAGTTTGTTGCCTCTTGCTGTAGTCAATTTTGTCCTTCCATATGAGGGGGGGAAAAAAGGTAATTACTTGAGAGCAACCATGAAGGCTAATGAGTTACCATGAAGGTAACTCATTAGCCATCCAAGATAATTACAAGGTAATATGAGAAAGACGAGAGATGGAGATTGTAAGGAAAGGGCCAGAAATGGCGAATCAGACAAAGAGAGAAAAAATATGTCTGAGAGATGATACAAGAAAGAGCTAAGAGCAACTCTGCTGTAAGGAAGAGCGAGGGAGGAGAGAGAAACTGCACGTGTAGAGGGGAGGTGGGGGGTTGGTTGAGGGGGCTGGCCGAGGGGGTGTGTCCAACATTACCCTCATGAATCAGTGTCAGTGGAGCGATGAGAAAATAATTAAGAAACAGGCTAGCGCTGTGTTAAATACTGCCAAAGGTAAAAGGCCCATTCTACTGTACAGAAACACAATCTGGACGGGAAAGAAGAATGGCAATAAATGGGATAGAGGAAAATGGGGGAGAGAAAATCCATATCATAACGGATGCCAAAATGCCCTTCAGATGGCATTATGAAGGGAGACAATATAAATAGCACTGCCATATTGTAAATGTTTATATACAGTAGCTCCGTATACACGTTGCACAGCAGTTTCAGGATTTATGACCACAGCCGTAATACACTGAAGTCGACACAAGGCTGTGAGTAATATTTCACATTTGTTATCATATTGAGTGTAAATTTGCTGAGACGTATATGGTGGAGATAAAATGTTTTAAGCAATTTCTCCTTCTATTCTTCTCCTTTCAGCTGTTCTGTTCTGAGGTGGGGGGTGGAAGCTGTCAACCGGGCTATGAGCTGACTGAAACCGTGCAGAAAAAAGAAAAAAAGAGAGACAGAGAGATAGAGCCGCACACAAAACATGCATGCACGGCAACAGTTACACTTACGCACCTCAGAGGTTTTACGTGGAGCATTTAGGGAAGAGGGAACCAAGTCGAGAAGACTGTAATTGTGTGTTCAAGGCTTCCAGCAGGGCCGAGATGCAGACGAAATCCCCCAGCCAGCAGCACAGAACAGAGCAGCCATTAGATCGCACTGATGCATAAAATCTGTGGAGGCCTTTGGAGAATATTGAGTGACGTACAGGAGGTCCTACGTGCGCCGTATGTGCATTTCGTGTGTTTCTATATGTGTGTACGAACACGTGTGCGCACATTGGGCGTGCATGCACAAATGTTTGGGTGAGTCTTTTAGGTGTCATATATAATATCCATCATCCTTTCTGCCAGCGGCACAGAGAGAATTCATGATCGCTGGTCTCCAAATCCCCTCTGAGACGGAGTAGACTTGCTTGCTGTGTGTGGAGGAAATGTGTACGGTTGGAATGCAGAAGCTCTCTTCCCGTGAGGCTGCTGTTCGGTAACACATTATAGTTTGATCTTGAGCTCTTTGGCCTGACTAATATGCTATAGGGCTTGTGATGCAACAGTTACCAACCGCAACCTCCCACTCACTGCAGTGATGTTTGTTTGTAGAAAGTGTTTCAGATGCCTCTTTATATTCTACATTTGTATGGATACAGCAGAGCACTTACTGCATATGTATTGTGTATGTGTGTGCCTGGTATCCACGAGCTACTCTGTTTCTCTCTGATGCTCTGTGTGCCCGTGTGTGTGTATGATTTTATGATTACTTTGTGTGTAGTTTCCTGCATGTTTACAATGTCTATGCATATATAAGCAACCTTGTGTCAATGTGCTTATGTGTACTTACATATATGTGAAAGCAGCGAGGCCTAATCCATCCCAGAGGAGTGCTTAGCGAGGGATGCACTGTTTCTCCAGCACGGCTATCTAGGCCCCGCACGCAGTGTTCAATGGCATTTTACTGATGCTTTTATGGGTCACCGCGGAGCTGCCAATGAGCAGCCTTGACACCAGAATGATGAAACTATGACATGATATCAAGCCGCTCTCTCTAGCTACTCTTAAAGGGAAAATACCAAAATAAGTTACAGACAAAATAAATGCAGAACAAAGCTGAGGACTTAACCGTTAAATATAGCATGTCTAATGCTCATATATGAATAAGTCAGTTCAGTGTCTCTAATTCTTTATTCAGTCCTATATGTTTCAAAGAGGTCCATAATGCTGCGCTTTGGTGCTGAATTGCACAACAGGGAACACTGGGTCGGATGGCTTTTCGGTGTTTGGTGTATTGTTTTCCATGCTATACTGTTTCCAAGCAACATCTCTGAAGATGTGAGGGAAGCAGCGCTAATAAGCCACCTCATTAGGGCTAGTGCATGGTAGGCCTTACAGTTTGCTGTCAACTCTGTGGGTTAGCATGCAAACTTCAAAAGACAGCTGCAAATTCAGCGCATACACACAGGATCGCTAATTTACTTTGGAAATTGGTAAACAAACTAGTCTATCAACCCAGATTTTTTTTTTCCTCAGCTGAAGGTGTGCTGGATGAACCTGCTAACTGGGTTCTGTCTGAAGTGGCTCCAGCGTTATGACAAAATATGTGGCTGTCCTCTCGCTGGTGATAACGCAGCACATAAAAGGCTCATTATTCAGGAGTTAATTTGGCAGGGTTTTCTCACCCTAAGGCTGTGCCAAACCTCAGACTGTCTCCCTCGGTGCCACTCCCACCACTGAGCCCTTACTGTACACAAGATGGGAAGGACGCCCTCACCACACCTATATGCAACGGGATGCACATACACTCTTTTGTGTTGCATGTGCGCCCACACGCACACATCCACACATCCATACTCACCATCTCATTAATGCAAACACAACCCTAGTTAGATCCCTATATGTAATAAATTGGATTAAATTCCACTGGCTAAGCACTGTGATCTCTTAGGGTTAATTAATTTCATTCCATTCTGTCTGTGTTTTTTATGCTTGAACACATGCTGACACCGTTATTGTGTGGCATCCTGCTCATTGGAGAAGTATAATAGGCTCGTGAAGGAGGGAGAGGAAGCCGTGATGTTTGGTATTCCGGCTACAAAGTGATTTTGATTCTTTCTTTCTTTCCTTTGACAAGGAAGTACGCTACAGTAGCTAGCTCTAATACGGTGGATCCTTCCCCTCCTCACAGCGTCTCTCCAGCTCTTATCTTCCCCTCCAAATGAGAAAACCTGGATGGCTTCTCGGGGGCCCCTGTTTCTGCCTGGATGCTATCTCATTTGGTTTTAATATATTTATCCATTCATTATTGTTCCCTTTTATCTGCCAGCTAATATTGTTCATAATTTGTCCTTATCTCCGAGCCTGACAGTCAAATTTACACTCCGGCTCAGCAGACAGATGGAGAAATGACCCTCTTCCAACCCCTCCTTCCCTAACTCCTCTCCTCCCTTCATTCCTCTCCTCCTCTCCAAACTCCAATGAAACATGACTGACAGCCCGCTGTATAAGTAGTTGTCATAGCAACCTCCCCATCCTTCTGACAAGTGCTTTTTCTCTATAGCACTCTCTCTCCCTCTGTCACAATATCTCTCTCTCTCTCTCTCTCCCCCTTTCCAGCCCCACTCCCTTGCTGTTGCAACGATTGAGAAAGAGACAGACAGAGAAGGGAAATTTGAAAACCAGAGAGCACCTAAGGCAGTCGGTGTGCTTTCCTTCCCCGCATCGCCCCCATTCCCACCCCTCCCCCGCCGCTCAGTCTCCTCCCGCCCATCCCTCTACTCACCCACCCCACCCCTGACAATGATTTACCAACTCTTATGGTGCACCTCTTTCATCCATCCTAGCTTATCAAGGACTGCAGGACTGTATGCAAATCAACTTACAGTACAGGCGCATCGGTTCTCACTCTCCTGCACGTTCACTCTCTCCTCCTCTATCTCTCTCTCATTCTGTCTCAAAGTCTGCTTCCCGTTGCTCCCTCCCTTTTCTTTCTTTTTTCATGTTGCTCCAAAAAAAAAGAAAAAAAAAAACTCCCACTCTGCTCCATTGCTATTCAATAAGTCTCATTTCACTGTCAAAATCTTCAGCAGTCTGCGGTGTAATCATGGAGCGTACAGTAATAAGTCTCCAGTTCTGGACTGTGCTGCAGAAAGTATACACAGTGTGCTGCGTGGACAGGAGATTCTTCAAGGCTCCAGCTGAAAAAACTAAATGTACTGAGTTTTTTTTTTTTTTCAGAGATTTGACACTCATTTATGGGGAAGGAATTACAGTAGTATTGTTGGTCATGTGTGTGCTGTACTGTTCAGACCACAACATGAAGGATAGGGACATGAAATATTACCGATATAATTTGCTTTTGCGCAACGACTCAAAGACTTCACACAAGGCCAGTGCACTCACACTGAAACGCTTATATTGATTAGAGCGGGTCCAAATGGATCCAGTAATCTTCAGTATGTATAACCAGGCACTGCCATTTCATTATTCTGGAGTTTAATTTCCAATACATTTATTCCAAACAAGCATCTGTTTAGTAACTCAGAATAAATTAAACATGATGGGGGGTGAATTTCAGGATAGCGGTGGTGTGGCACAATGAAGCTGCATACAGCACTGAGCTGTAAATGCATCTTAATGCCAGCGTGCTGCACCGTTTTCACAGTTAAATGCTGGCGGTCGTTAGACCCCTGAATTGTTTAGGTGATGACATTTTGCTGTAAACACAATCGAGCAGAGAGTCGCTCTTATTTAGGATGGTATTCATGTCGACTTGGCTTTGTTGTGATGTAAGTGAGAAAAATGCAACTCATAATTTCTTATTTTGTATTCATCTATACAGTAGAAGCCATTTACCAAAGGTGAGCGGCTTTAACAGAAAGATGATTCAGCTGTTTTTTGAAGGCTGCAAACGAGAAAAAAACCATCAAAAACATCATGTTCTGCTAAATATGTTTTAAACTCTCAGCTTTACAGAATGATTCAAGATTGACACTCTTATAATTCCTTCCTATTAAATATGTAAAACACCACTGACTTTGGCTTAATGGTTCAGTTCAGAGTCTCTTCCATATGCAATGAACAAACTATCTTACATCGCACAGTGAACATCAGACAGTGGGAAGATTAAATGGAGTGTGGTGTTACCTGCATATAGCAAAGATTACATATGTACCTTTAGATCTCTGAGTGGGGAGATATCTTCCCAGTTAGGGGGTCAGTCCACATACATATTGAATATGTCACTGGGCAGAGAGATATTGTGCTGCAGGCACTGTACCGCATAGGTGAGGCATAGATATGAATGCATAGAGAAACACTGACCTGAGATTGAATTTCAGATCAAGGATGAATGCAAGGATGACTTACTGTAAAGACTGAATTCAG
>JAOXYL010000105.1:18293007-18306957 GCA_028564955.1 Terapon puta
GGCGCCGCGTCCGCATACACTCGGCTGCCGTGCCCGCTGCAGGAATGTGGGTATCGGCTCGTGTCTGGGTCAGCGAGCGACAACAGCGCGGCGCACTCTGTAGTCGTCACAGGTCACCCTGACACTGTGCAATACCTCTGGCAGCGATTTATGCCAATCTCAACCTCCTCGCAGCGGCGGCCGCTAGTCCTGTCTCTCACTCGGTCTCTCCACTGTGACTTCACAGGTCAGAGTTGGAGAAACAATCTGTATAAAGGGATGGTTTTAGTGCTGCACTGTAGCATTAATCATACAAGGCCAGAGTACATCAGTAAACACAGCGTGTCAGGTCAAGGTAGAGATCAGATCCCACAGCATTTAACAGGACTCAATAGCATACAGGCTATCTATTGAAAAGTCAGCGTTATTCATGGCATGTCTCCCAGCGTTCGTTGCTCGCAGGAGAGACACGCCATTGTTCACTGAAGAGCATACTGAAATATTTCTCTGGCTACACAAAAAACACTGGATCAGCAGCAATTAGTAGAGTAAGAGAGAGATAAAGAGAGGAAGCGAAGGAGGGAGGCAGTTGAAAAAGAATGAGCGGGGGGAAAAATGTAGAATCAGCGAGAGAAAAAGAAAAGCAGAGAAGAGAGAGAGAGAGGGGTGAGAGAGAGAGAAGGGTTGAATAGAGAGGGAAGAGAGAGATAGAAAGAGAGAGAGAGAGAGCGTGAGTTTTCAGCCAGCACAGTGTGGTGTGTAGGAGGTTGGAGCTGCCTGGAGCCCCTGGTGCTTTTAAAGGACCAAAGACTTGCTCATTGTCTTGGGTCTCTGTGCCGTTGTGCGAGTGTGTGTGCGTGTCTGTGTAGATGTGTGTGTGTGTCTGTGAAACCTCTTCATTAGTCTTCCCATTGCTCTCCCCTCCAGCCCCTGACTACTCACTTACCCCCAGAAGCTACAGTATATGTGCCCATATGGGACTAAACCCAGTTATACTACAGATTAAAATGATCAGTCTTGGAAAAGAGATAATACAATGTGACTCATGCCCAACCAGCACTAAATAAACTCGACAGTTACTCTATTGCACCAAGGCTCTGTGAGCGCATATCTGTTTGTTTCTGTGGAAAAAGAGACTTCTTCTTTAAATTAAACCCTCTCCCGCCAACAACGATGAGGGTTTCGCTCCTGCGTGCCCTCAAATTGGTTTCATAATTGAGGTCAAAGTTATAATTTAACATTTTGTCTCGTTGTTTGTTCCAGAAGACAGGAAGTTGTTTGTCGGGATGCTGAACAAACAACAGACCGAGGAGGATGTTTACCGCCTCTTCGAACCCTACGGAGTCATCGAGGAGTGCACGGTCCTAAGAGGTCCGGACGGAAACAGCAAAGGTGGGAGCCATGATACAGTTGTCAGCATTATTTAGGTCACTGGCGGAGACGTGACAGCGCTCATGTCAGCTGAAGTATGTAAAATTTATGTGACATAATGCACCAGATATGGGTCAAATAGCATTTTCACATGATTACAAATATTTTTACACCATGCTGTTTGATATGCTATGTTGGCTGCAGGCAGTAACAAAAAACGTGAAGCCTAATATATCAAATACTGTTTGATTGATGTCTGACTTTCATAATTAGGAACTAAGAGAGACGTTAAGTGGCTAATTAGTTGGTTTGACTTTATCCTTTTGTTCACTTTGTCATTGCCTTTTTTTTTTTTTTGGAGCAGCAGACCCTGAAAAATTTATGTTTTTTAAAAGCTCATCATATTTTAAAGGGGATAAATGATGGATTTGTTTCTTTGTTCGGAGACAAGTTGGAAAGGTTTGGATAGAAATGGGGATAATCTGCGATGAAATCCAAGAGCCACATACTAAAGCAGGACTCTCCACTTGCATGGCAGCCACCAGCAAAACAAGATGCATGTTGTCAGTAATTGTAATCCCATCAAATACAGCAATGATTCAATACTTGTAATTTTAAAACGCTGACTTTGCCATCACAAGCTCTTCCTCAGCACATTTCTCATTTCAGAAAAAAGCTCTTCCACACTACAAAGCCTTGATTTTTATTCTGTCACTGTCCTCATTTTTTATATTTATATATATATTTATTTTTTTCAGTGTTAATCTGAAGCATTTTTTTCCTATGGATGTAGTGCAGGCCCTTACTGTAACTTGGGTACTGTAGTGTTGATATCTTGCAGGCCTTTTTAAGACAGCCAAAAACTTTTGGAGACATCAATTCCCTCTGACATGCAGCAAAGAGCAAAGGGACTAGTGGTTTTTCATGTCTCTAAAGCCTATTCCCCAGCCGGCGCTTATGGAAATTGTTGTGGAATTATATCTAAGGGGGTTTGAAGCCAGAGCGTTCTGACTCTGCAGTGGTTTGGAGGAGGAGAGGGGAAAGATGGATGTCAAAACAATTCAAGTGTCCCCACTGTGAGGATAGGGGCAGCCGAGGGAAGTTACATCCCTCTTTGTGGCTCTGCAATATTTGTGCTCTATCTAAGTCCGCTCTGGGATGAAACACAAACATTACTATCATATTCATCCTTGTCCGCTAATGCATTTGTTTGTGATATTCGGTTAGAAACACAAACAAATAAAATATCAGGTCAAAAGATGTTTAAAATCATATACATGCATATAGAATCGTATTGGTGCAGAAAAACAACAGAGTCATCAACAAAAGTAAAATCAATGCATGACTTGCAAAGTATATTAGGAGTTCAATGCAATATAGTTTGTACTACTGTAGCAAAGTCCTTGTACAGGTCATGCCGAGCTCTAGCTCCTTTCAATCCATATCTCAATAGGGGGGTGGTGGTTTGACAGCTGAATGGGCATCTTGATTGGCTGGTGTCCACAGGGGTAAGCCCATTAAGAGGGGAAGAATGGTAGGGCATCTGGGTCAAGCTGTATAGATGATAAGAAGAATAAAGTATGAAAGATTAAATAAGAATAGAAAAGAAACTTAAAATGAAATGAAATTAGGTGAAATAGGGTATAATTATAGGAGGGCATGGTGGCTCAGCGTTTAGTGCCGCTGCCTTTACTGCAACAGACCCAGGTTCAGTCCTCACGTGTTTCTTTGTGGAGAGTTTGGGTGTTGTTTTTGTTCTTTTGAGTCTCCTTTGCCCGTATAAAGTTGGATAAACTCACTCCAGAGAGCTGGGCCAGTGGAACGAGCATGATGTAATCTCCACACATCTATCGTTGAGAATGTGTGTTTGTTTGTTAGGTGTTGGTAGGCTAATCGTACGTACTGGCCGCCTCTGTCTTTCACCCATTGCCTAGAGAAAAAAAAAAACAAATACAGTGATTCATTAAGTGTAATTGATATTAATATAATCTAACATCAATATTGGTATTTTTTTATGAGGTTTTTATGAAGAAATGTGCTTTTGGATTGGTGTTTGAATGTGGACTGACTCCATACTAATCCTGTCAGTGGATCACAGTATGCTTATGTTATGTTTTAAGAGGCAGTGATGTGGAAGGTTCATGTCAGGTTGTTGTCACAGTAATGACATTTAGAGTATTTATAAAGGAGACAAAAGTGTGCAGTTTTGAATGAATTTGTGGAGTATTTATTGCGTTTTTTCAGTTTCAAAAGGAGGCCATACTTCATTTAAATTGAATAATTAATGTGCCACAGTTCACTTTGTGAACCCACAAAAGCTATCTTCAACTTGTTTTCTCTTCATCTCCCCCTCACAATATTCCTCAAGGACATTAGAGCTAAGAGTGTTGGTTCTGTGGCTTCTGGCCTTCAGACAGACATCTTCATATTTGCAAATATTGATCTGAACATCCTGTTGTGGGAGCAATATATTGTACTTAGTTCGCAAATGGAGTGGTTTTCTATTTGAAAACATTATGAGTTTAGCCAGTTTAGCTAGTATTTAATATGCACAGACAGGCATGTGGTGCTAAATAGCATGCTTTTCTGCTTCATCAGTGCAATTTTTGCCTGCAGCTTCTGCCTGCTTGTCTGCCTGCCTAATGCCCAGAGTGAGGCAGCCTGCTGTGCAATGAGAGCCTCTCACTGCACAGTGATTTCTGTGGTGTCAAATATAATTCAACATCCTTTATTAATATACCGTAGGCTTTTAAACTCACTCAATTGATTACATTTCCTCTATGTATATTCTGTGTGTGTGTATGGATACCTGTATGTGCGTGGTGCTCATCTGTTCTCTCTTCCAGGTTGCGCCTTTGTCAAGTTCTCCACACATACTGAGGCTCAGTCTGCAATCAGTGCCCTCCACGGCAGCCAGACCATGCCAGTAAGTACAGCTCTCTCCCTCACAAAAAAAAACACTGACGCATACGCACACCATGCAACATCTATTGTGTGCACGACATGTACACACAGACAACTCCTCACAATAGATATGTGCGGTCCACCCCTTCTGATTAAGAGGTGTAAACTCTTTTGAACTTACCTTCAACTTCAAGGTTTTAATCAAGTTATCAAGTGCAAACATCCCCCTGAATATTGCAGCATAACAAACAGACAAAACCAGAAATAGCCTTCTGTCACTTTAATTAACATGGTACTTTAAAAAAAAAAAATCCAAATCTAATTTCCAGATAAAACTGTTTAGAATGATAATTGAATTTTGGGTGAGTCATCAATCAGTAGTTCTGCTTGCATAATCAGTGAATATAACTCCAGTATGAGATTACATTTGCTCGTTATGTAAGCACACCATGCCCTCTGAATTCTCTCTGTATTGGATTTACTATGAGCGTGGAAGCTGTGCTGCTCATTTGTATGTGCCTCATGTTTAGGCATGGTCCCTGTACACCTGATGGTGTCAAAATAAAAGCTACTTACTCTGCACTCCAAACCTGAATAGAGTTATTCTCTGTGACATCCGGCAAGTGGACAGAGAGTCACGTCCTATATTATACAGTGTCTTGAAGGATACTCTGCTTTTATCCTCATTTTTGTTTTCAATAACTCTCGCCTCAGAGAAGCAGGGACCCTGAACTCTCTCCCACCCTGTCTCACAGATGTTGTGTTTCACTGTATGATTTCATTATTAATGGTTGCCAATGTGTGGCTCAAGAGAGGAAAGCCAAGAGAAGCACTAGAAGCCAGCTGTGCCATTTTGGCGCAACCTCCGAGTCAATCTAAGTGCAAATGACTGCAGGTCATGAGGAAAGACTCTGGATGTCCATTCTCCATAGATACCCTCCTTCTATGTTGCTCCATCCCCCTATCTCTGCTAGCTCTCTGCCCTCACTCGTCTCTCTTTGGCAGCCTCTCGGGATATTAGGCAATAGACTTGTTTACTCCACCTTTCACCACATTGGCTGCTGAATTATTCATCTAACTATAAGCAGGGGGCAGAAGGGAGGGTGGGAGAGTTGGAGACAGAGAGAGAGAGAGAGAGAGAGAGAGAGAGGCAGAGGGAGAATGAGTGAATGGACAGGATTTATACCTCCTGCTCTGGTAAATTGATTATAGAAATCTGATCAGCATCTCATATCCTGTGGCTGCTGGAGGAGAGGGCACAGTGTGCCTGCCTCGCTGAGATTAGCGGACCACCAGTGGACCATTACGCCTCAGCAGGACAGTGCTATTCAGAGCAAAGGGCCCATCAATGTAGCAAAGATCCTGGAAAGACCCTGGACCATACATCCTGTGTCCTACAGAGTTCATGTTGATTGCAGCTGAGTCACAAATTTTTGCCATGTACAAGTGCATTAATGGAATGGATAATCTTTCACTTAGAAAACATAGGAAACAAAAATAGAGAAAAGAAAGACCACTGACAGTAACTTCTGAAGGGCATCGAATAACTGGCAACTGTTGTAAGCAACTGCCTCACCGCTACTTGCACAGAGCAAATATAAATGATTAATCTTCCTAATGAACTTTTTTTTTCCACACAGAGACAAAAACACACATGTATGTAGTATGTGTGTGCATATATACTTTAACAAGAAGGCTGAGGCTGCTGAGCAGACACAGGAAGATGACCATGAATAAACTGCAGCCAATAGCATTGCAGGCTGAGGTGTTGAAGTGCACCGAATATTAACACTGTGACTAACTATAGCAGTTTGATAGATCTACTGCCAATCCCCCAAAGCATGAAGACTGGCTTCTTAGAGTTTATCAGTGTGCACACACACGCACACATGAATGCATGTATGTGCATACATAAACATCTACAAACAGACACACTTTGTGGCGTGCACATTTGCATGAGCACGCAAACACACACTCTTTCTATATTGCTCCTCTCTCTGTTTCACTGTCACATGCTCGTATAGCCACAGGCTAAGGTCAAAGGCTCCCTGACTGATCTTATTTTCCACCTCGGAGGACTTGAGCTGAATACATTTGTGTTATTCATGTAGAGGGGGAGTGGGTATTTTGTATGTATTGTATGTGTGAGTTGGGAAGGAAAGAGAAAATCTGCATGGAGTGTGTGCATGTATGTGAGTGTGTGCACATATCAGTCAGCGCATCCAAAAATATACTTCCTGCATGCACACGTGTGAGAGCACAAATCCTTTCATGTATCCATCTATGCAGTGATGGACGCTAAATGAAAAATTGTCTGCCAATAGCTAACTACGACATAATGTCACTGTGTGAGCGATGATGGCAAGATAGTGTAAGTGTGTGAATTATGGGAGTGCATCAGCAGGTCACATATAAGACCTTGGCTGGATCTCCATCACACCCTAACCCATCATATTTCAAGAATGCTCACCCCTGCCTCCCATACACACCCCCACCATCCCTCGGCCTCCTTCAACTAACACTCACACACACACACACAGAGTTCAGGATATGAGTGGCTCAATTAAACATTTAAACGCTAGAGCTGTAAAGCAAATTGCTGGGATTCAGCAGGGCCGTGTAGGAAGTAAGTCCCGGGACAGAATTACACCGAGACGAGGTGGGGGGGGGTGCGGGTCAGGTCCGTAGAGCCGTGCTGATTTTTTCACTCCATATCCGCGTCAGCTCAGCCTGGGTTTGAGGCTGTTTCAGCTGACACAGGGGCTGAGACAGAAACACTGGAGGAGGGTGATGGAAGGATAAGAGCAGAACAAAGGAAAGCAAATGAGGTAAAGTTTTCATAAAAGAGGGAGCTGGGTGATTGAAAGAGAAGAGATGAGCGATGAGGGTTATAAAAAAAAAAGGGTCCAAATGTGATTCCCCCGGCTACTGGATCTTCTCTATTACTTGAGACAGAGAACACACACATGCAAGTGCCATGAGTGTCAGAATTTGAACAAGATGCACTGTTTTAAAGCACAGATCAGTGTGTCAGTACCTTAAATAATAACCAAATGGAAGGTAGAAAGGCAAAAAAAAAGTAGCAGACACTACAGTAAATAAATGCTGGTTTAAGTCAGAAAGCAGTAACAATCTCATTGTGTATTCAATGAGATGCACAGATTTAATGTCAGTATTTTACAAGGATGATAGATCTCTGTGTTGCTACTCATTAAACAACGTTCTGCCTTTATATTTTTAAGTTAATGTTTATAAGACCTGTCATTTCCCCCCACAAGTATTCCTACCCCACCAATTTACATTCTAATAACCTAATAGATTACAGTCATCCATTATTTTACCAGCCAGGCTCAAAGAGGATGTGTATTTATATATTTCCATGGGTGGTAATGCCTTATTAGTGCAATAAGCATGGAATAGCATAATGCAAATGACATGAATTACAAGCTGTGAGGCGCTGAAATGTATATGTGGCACTGATGCAACAGTGGGGGAACAGTAGGTAACCCACCGTTTTCAAATTCTGAAAGTCGCCGAGGGTCACATAAAAAATCACCAAAGTTTCACAACAAACACATCAAATGGTGTCCAGATGAGTCGCTCTGCACTCGTGATTTTTGTCAGAACCCCTCTGGTCAAATGAATTTTTAATAGCGAGTCCTAACTTCTTGAATATAGCATAGTTTTTTTAATCTATGGAGAGCAATGCGGATGGAATATGACGCCATATGCCGTGGAGAAACTGGCAGCTTTAGTGGCAATACGTTCTGATTAAAAGAGGCAGTTTTTGTTTTATGACGCGGGGATGAAAAAAATGTCGGCCGTAAGGGTGTTGAAATCAAGTTTATCAGAAGGGCGAGATGTTTTGGGGGGTTTTTCTGTTGCCTCCACCATGGACACACTGCCACTATATACCAGATACGCAGGGTCAGTCCTCCTTCTCGCTCTGCGGTGCACTTAACACAAGGCAGCATATGTTTAAAGCTAAAGGAGCGTGGAATGTATAGCTGGGTGTGCAGCTTGGATAGACACCAAGCCTCCTTGGCAATGAGAAGGAACTATAAAGAGGCAGACGTTCTTTTGGTTCTGAATCTCTGTGGTGCCTTTTTTTTTTTTTTAGCCTCCCTGTTTAACTCCCCTTCCCTCAGTGGCTCTCTAGGCAGCTGGGAGCCGCCTGGTGGGGGGATTCTGCTCACACTTGGCAGCTTAAAAATTTAATGAGACTTTTACTTCACACTTCATCCTCCTCTCTTTAGAGCAATGGAGATTCTGCTCGCTGATATCGTGACAGGCCTAACTGGGAAAAGCGGGAGGATAAACAAATGTGGCAACGGCCGCTTAGCCGACAAGCCACGCGATTCAGGTGTCCTGAGGAGAGCCAACGGGAGGGCAACGTCAGCGTATAGACCTTGTTGTAAAAAAAAAAAGAAAGAAAAAAAGCATAGCATAGAGTGGGACATACGTGCAAGAGTATAAAAGAAAATGCCTCTTACACAACTAGACAGATCAACTCACAATAAACCATGTTTCTATTATTCAAGGAGGCTCACAGTAGTGTAGTTTTACTTGTAAAAAAAAAAAGGTTGATTTGGGTGTTCAAATCTAATATCCTCAGATTATAAAGCTCACTCTTCCCAGAAACAGTGTAGAGAAGCAGAGCAAGAGCACACTGTTCTCATTACCAAAGAGGGTAGGCCTTTAATAGCTTTTTTTTTTTTTTAATGTGAGAAGGAGTTAAAATATTCAATATGTACCAGCACATCTCCTTTGTATTCTGGTCTCGCACTGCCCTGTCCTGGACTCTCCCAAAGTTAAACCTCATAATAAAGTTAATGACGCAGATAGTAAAACGCTGGACGGGTACAACAGGCAAACCTTAAACTTGCAACTCTGCCAAAGTTGACTTTGAAGTGGTTGAGTGTAATCTTAATGTAGTGGACGTAACTCAAGATGTTGAGAAACGGAGAGCGTATGTTATCGATGCCGTCGCTCTGTCTCTTGTTTCCACCCTGTTTACTGCCGAGTCATGCGCTGCTCTCAAAGACCGCGAAAAGTGTTGTTCCAGTGTGGCGGGATGGCGCATACAGTAAGGAGCGAGACAATTAGTCACTCAGCCGGTCAGAGCACGGTTGTCAGACGGCTTGACAGTCTTACAATTACTCTGTCAGCCAGTTAGCCGACCGTCTAGTCTGCCAGTCAGTCAATCACTCAACTAACTAGACGATCAGCCGTTCGGTCAGGCAGCCAACTAACCAACTGGCCGCTCACCTGCAATTCTTCAAAAGTGCGATTCAACCAGCGAACAAGCCGGGAGGAGGGGGTTCGGGGGGGTATTGAGAAAAGTGGGGGGAACAGGAAAGCAGAGGATAAAATCTATATGCTACAGTCGAAAGCTCCAGTGCCTGTCTTTAAACGTGGCACGCTATCTGGAGAGGTCTTTATTAAGAACCCCTGAAACCCCAGTCAGGGAATAAATGCAAACAAAAGAGCCTTAAATACTTTAATGAAATAATATAGCCAGTATTATAATTGCAATTTACAACTGCTTGCATCTTCTGCCAAGTTTCTCCCAGATAAAGCCAAACCAAGAAGCACCCCTTTAGCCCTTTAAGAGCTCCAACCCCCAACCTTCAGCCCAGGCACTTCACCAGTCACCACTGTTATTGACAATCTTGCATCAATTTCAGGGGGCCTCTTATCGTGACTGACACACAACCTTTCTACACTGTCAGATCAGAGTAATATTTCGGCCTTTTATGTGGATCGATTGGCCGGTTTGGGGGCGCGGAGGGGAGGAGAGGCGGAGCACACAGAAGGTCAACTGTAGCGCTAAATCATTTGAAGATTCTTAATGAAGGGTGTGTAGCAGACACACCTGCTGTTTTCATTATTGGGCTGCAGAAAGAGGTAACGGCGCTGATAGGGGGGTAGGAAGCCACAGCCACGGAACGGAAGAGGGAAGCTCAAACAGAAGGAGGACAGAAATTGCTCCGAGAAAATAACGTTTTCTTTGAAGAACACTTTCACCGGGGTCGATAGGACCCGCTTGCAATTGCAGCTCTTATTTCAAATCATTGTACATTGCAGATATTTTAACCTTAGTTGTTGAAAGGAGCAACAAGGTTACACATATGTAATATTCCAGAGGTGGAGAGCTGCAGAAAATACAAAGTCATGCACGGTGAGGCTGCTTTTGTCCCGAGTGACTTTGCACATATGTTTAACACTGATTGAGAGAATGGATGGTTTCCGTCTGCACGTCTCCCCACAGAGCTTGCTCAACAAGCAGAATATTCTAATCTTCACCGTAGTCTGTTAGGTTCACACTTATGTATGCCAGCTGCAAAATAAGGAGGGCATGATTCTCTGAAATAATACAAATGTGCAATTATGTTGCATCTAGGATGCAAAAAAACAAAAAAAGAAAAGAAACTGACATGCAATTATAGGAGCTCACTCGATATTGGTGTTAAAAGTGGTTGTTGTTGCTAATGAACACAGCATACTAAGAAATCAGACAACACAACGAATGACTCTCATTCTCCTGTATAAGTCTTTTGTTAGTTGCCGTCTCTAAATCATAACAGTCACATATGCAAATTTTTCCTGAAGTGGCTGAAAGCCTTTTGGGGATTGGGGGTGTGAGATGCTGCAAGACTGTGATCCTGCTGTTGACTGAGTGCGCTGTGTGTCGGCGTTAAAGGTGCCCGCAGTAAAGCAGGGTTAAGTGTCCGCGCTCTTCTCCCTCTGATTTTCTGTTCTCTGTACCCTCCCCCTCTCCCCCTCAGGGTGCTTCCTCCAGCTTGGTGGTCAAGTTTGCAGACACAGACAAGGAGCGCACCATCAGACGTATGCAGCAGATGGTTGGGCAGTTTGGGATCTTCAACCCGGCCATCGCCCTTCCCTTCAGCACCTACAGCTCTTACGCACATGCGGTGAGTTGGAAAACACCCGCTTACAGAAACACATTCAATTCTTAAACACTCATTATGTAGATTATGCAGCAGACACATATAGGTACTGTATTTGCAATGGATGTAGGAAACTTTTTTGGTATATTAATGCACTATATAACTAAATATATGAGAAAGGGGTCGCTCCTGGTGATGAACCCACAGAGAATTATCACTGGGCTCTGCATTTCCTATCAGCTGTATCAAGTATTTCTGTCGCTTTCAGCTTGTTGTTTGTGTTTTATGGCTGCACCTGAACTGTACTGGTGTGTTTTTCATCTGCAGTTGGCAATGGATTTCAGCAACAATCTAGTGTATGCTACCTGTGGGGTCACACACAGCAGAGCATTTAGCAGACAAAGAGCCAGAGATTTCCCTCTGGAAACAAACGTGGATATTGGGTTTCATTCATCAGTGGTCAAAAACACTAAATGTATGCTATAATTACTCTATATAAGTAATTTCCGCCATATAAACCTACAGACAGGTGACAAATTAAAGGAAAAACAATAATAAGGTGTTGGGCTTCTGCACGGCACCAGGAAAGCTTCAATTGTACAAGTCTCTGAACTCTACTGGAGGCATGAACATCATTCCTCTAAAAGACATTTGGTGTTTTGGTGGTGGTGATGGAGAGCGCTGTATAACGCGTCAGTCCAAAGTCCCCCACGGGTGACTGGTGACTGTGAAGGCCATAGGGTATGATTCACATCATTTTCAACCTCATCAAACCATTCAGCGACCCCCCTCATGCCCTATGGATAAGGGCACTGTCACCCTGGTAGAGACCACTCCCACCAGGATAGAAATATTTCATCACAGGATAAAGGTGATCACTCAGAACAACGGCGTATTGATTTGCAGTGACCCTTCACTGTTGGGGGAAAAGTGGACCCAGACCATGTCAGCAAAATGTTGCCCCCACAGCATAACAGAGCCCCTCACTGTGGGGTCAAGGATTCAGGTTTTTTTCCTTTTATTTGTCACCTGCCTGTAAAAGGTAAATTACACACCATTGTTGTTTTTACAGCTTGTTACTGCCATCACCAAGTGGACAAAAAGTGGGTTACTGCAGATTTAAATGGATGGTTTTCATATATTTCTTTCCACCAAACTCACCAACAAAATGATTTTTGGAAGCTGTATTTGTTGTAGACAAAATGTGTAAAGCTGTTGTCACATGTTATCATTTCCAGCCCTCCATTAGTAGAATTAATTACCGGGCACTGAGATGAATTGACTGACAGCAACACATAACCCATGTCTGCCAATTAGTATCAAACACATCATTTTTGTTTGATCCAAAATCCCCTTTTGGGTGCTTTTGCATATCGCTACAGCATGTTTACGTCACAAATGGGACATGCAATTTAACACATTTTAACAGATAATGTCTGCCGCTGAAATTACTATAGAAGTTATAAACTACACATTTCAGTGGCAGACATCATCTGTTAAAATATGTGTGAAACTGTGAGTCCCATGTGTCACGTAAACACACCTCAGCGATAAAAATAAAACTTGTTGTTTCAAACTTCTATAGTAATTTCAGTATACAAAGACTTTTAGGGGTTTTTTTTGTGTGTTTTCATCCCTGCTCAGCTGTCGTAAGTGAAAATTAACTTGCCAAGCTATCATCACCTCCATCAGCACCACTTCTTCCTCCTCTCCTCCTCTTAAGCAGCGCTGCTATGCCATTACATTCAGGCTTTCACCAACCACAGCACGTAGGCGCGCACACATTTAGTTAGCTTGTACCCTCCAACCCCTTCATCAGCTTCCCTCTGCCCTCCTACCCCCTCCCACCGTATCCCGCCCCCCTCAGGGCATGGCACCATACACACACAGCAGACCCCCGGCTCTTTGATGAGTTCAGACAGCCTATGCAGCCCCTCTTACCATGTGTGCCCCCCCCTCCCCCTCCCTTCTCTACCCTCGATCACACTGCTTCTCTACCCTTCCCTTCTCACTCCCCCTGTCCCTCCCTCTGGGCCCATGAGATGCTTCAGGGGCCACAATTGACTCAGAATATTCCACGGGCAACTTATCTGCACACAAACTTTCTTCTTCCCTGCTGAGTGCACGCACACCCTCACGCGCACACACACACACACTTGCACACTTATGCACACACACGTAAAACCTACTCAGGAAGCTCAAATGAATTTAATAAAAGCTTTCCTAAGATAAAACCTGGTCCTCTGTCACAACACGCTGCATAAATACACATAAACATCCGCATCCGAGTGTTTATTTACAGAGAGCGAGGCACACAAATTCATTTTTTCCTGCACTTATTTGGACGTCAAAGTTAAACATCTTTCGCTGTTTCTTAATGCCTGTATTAATTGTTGACGTTAGCCAGGTCTTGGGGGCTTATCCATTCCCCTCATTTTCACATCACAGCCATGGGACCCAGTGTGAAATGTGCAAATTGACCATCCCAGAGTAATTGCGAGGCCATCTCTTGTGCTCTCTCCAGTAAAACTCCCACCTTCATTACCATTCATGAAATGCAGCCCTTTCCCAGGAAATGTGGAGAAATGCAAATGTTTAAGGGGTGGTGGAGGCAGTGGCAGTCTGCGGGGAGACCATTGTGCCCCGCTCAGGTTGGCCATGACTCTTATTTACTGTGGCAGAGACCCGTGTCGACTCATACAGACGCACACAAGAGCGTACACACTCACACGCCCCGCGCAGCAAATTCTTTCTTTCCCCCTCTCTCTCTCTCTCTCTCTCTCTC
>JAOXYL010000105.1:18307057-18332329 GCA_028564955.1 Terapon puta
CTCTCTCTCTCTCTCTCTCTCTCTCCCTCCTTCTCTCTCTCACACATATATAATATGACAAAGAGCGGGATGATGCTAGGAAATTGAGTTCCGAGTGAAAGTAACAAGGGCACGGGGGATACTTCAGCATTAGAGAGAATCAATTACCATTAAATCTAAAGGAGAAATTGCACGTATGTGGTTTCTCGACACAAAGATTATACGGCATGAATGATGTTAGTGAAGGTGAAATTCTCCTTGTATTAGTATTATGAATCACAGAGGCTGTGGATGCCATGCACCTGCATATAATGAATTTAGCAAAATAAAGCAAGTCTGTGGAAAAACTCCGAGGCAAGGCAACCTTGGAGATAAACTCACCTCAACTTTTGATAAAGTAATGAGTGCACAGGAGGCAGTAATGGATTATCAGCGAGGCTCTTGTTTTCATATCTCGCTAAAGACTTATTTAATGAATCTAAATAATGTTTCAGACTTCTAGGTGCGTAATAATGTGGAATAAAGGGAAATATTAGTTATCTTTAGTGTGGGTGTCCAGCTTGTGCCGCGGTTATGATTACATTACAGTCATCGTCGCTCGCTGCATGCGCACGGCGTACAGCCTTGATTCCCCTGTAGCCACCGGGAATGTGCTGAAGTGATACAAGGAATGTTTCTTTACGGCAAGATAAACTACACATATTCCCCTAAGACGAAAAACCTGCAGTGACAGAAAAAGGACTTTATCTCCAAAGACACACTACATGTTCGCCCACTCTCCATATACACTGGCCAAGAGAGAAGAGGAGGTGGCACAGTATAGAATACAGACGCGGGGAGAGATGGTATATATAGCTATAACCAGGGAGTACAGTAAATGGTAAATTCAAAGAGCTACCTCTCCACTACAGCTGTGGATAGGATTATAGAGTTGAGCTGACAGCCAGTAAATTGGATTTTAGTCAAACCAGGAGAAGGAGGGGGCTCCGAACACAAATTGGAGGGGTACAACACTGACAACATATGCCAAAAATGAGAAATGTGCCGTTTTCGCGATAGACACAGACACTGGTGCGCTCTGACAGGAGACATCCTATTTGCAAAAAGGTGATTTCATAAAACACAAGCCGAAGGAGGCCGAGAGAGTGAGATTCCATGTTTCATTCCGGCGTTAGTGGTGAGCGATAATAGTTCTCCCATGAATCGCTGAATGCAAGTAATAAAACCAGCTTTTATTACCTTTTGTATTTCCCCTTCAAGACACAAACATCATATTTGTACACGATTAGATTTGATCCAAGTCACTTTTCTTCCTTCGTCTCTTAAAGCCCCCGTCTCCTCGTGACGACAGCCATTTTAGCCTCCCTTGGTCTCTTTAGGTGGAGGACTGCACGCTGTGTCAGAGGACAGGAGGCAAGTTTTCGGTTTAGAGGCACCGCCAGCACCGCGCGCCGCTCTTCCCTCCCTGAAAGATGCATTAGATTGAGTGCGGGATAGATAAATGAGAGGAGAGAAAATGGTTTAACTTGGTGCTAATAGTGACAATGCGTGGGTGGATGAGAGGGAGGATGATGACTGTAAACTCACATTAGGAAACATCTCCCCCTGTTGGAGGGACTCACGTTCAAGCGCGAGCCTTTTGCAACACAGCACACATGAGAAATGATGGTAACAGATTACTGCATCATTTGGCTGTGCTGTAAACTGCCTGCGCACATACACGCAAAATCATGTGTGTGACCTGGTTTAGTTGTGCTATCCTTGTGAGGACTCGCTCTACTCGCACACACATACAAACACACACACACACACACACATGCACGTCACACATAACAAAGTGCATCAGATGAAAAAACCTATTAAAATCTTTCTGTGGAAATACAGCCTGCTAGCATGGGGGTAACAAATGAGGCCCTTGAGCTTCAGTCTTCTGTCTTCGGTCTTTTTGTTCACCTCATTGACCTACTGTCTCCCTCTCTCTCATTTTTTCAGTCCTTTTCACCCTCCCTCGCTCTCCCGCTTTGGCTCTCTTTGTCTCTCCCTCTCCCCCTCTCGCTCTGTCCCTGGCTGGCTGGGCTATAAGGGGTCACATGTGACAGTGCTGAGAGTCAGCGAGTCACAGAGCAGTGCTACAGAGATAATTGCCATGTGATAAAGAGGTGATTGCCTGCTGCCACCAGGGGAGAGTAATGCCATCAGGTTGCAATAAAAAAGCAGATGTCTGACACTAAATGAATGCTGCAGGAGCCCGGGCAACTTTCTTTGCTCCCTTTCATCTCACGCGCTTCTCTTTTGTCCCCCTTGTTTCACTCTGCCTTTTCTTCTAGCCCCCTTTTCTTTTCAAGAGGAAGCAGAAAAGGTTGTGTCTGTGATGATGAAGCCTCAGTTCTGCTCATTCTCCGCCAGAGACATTTGCTATCTGCTGGGTAGTGCATAAATAAAGAAACGGGAATGGCTTTTGAATATGATGCCTTTGAAATTTTGAAATAGAAGAAAAAGCATATACATATGAAAAGTAAAATGGAATGACTTTGAATATCTCTGTCAACATAACCACTCTGCTTTCTCCTATTTTTTTTTTTAAATCAGAGCCAGTTTGTATTAACCGACATAATTACATGCCCGGGTTTCCAATTTGCTGCATTTTAATTTGAAACGAAGCATCAATGGAGCTGTTATCCATGACAATCTGACGGATGGCATTAAGGATTGCATTATCTTAAGGCATGCTTTGGGAGAGAGGCTAGTATTTGGAGAGTGGCCACTACGCACTCCTACTCCATTATTACTCCATCCAGGCCTGTAGCTTGTATAAGGACACAGGACCCACAACGAATAGGCTGCAAGCTTATTAGAAACGGCCCTAAGTCCGCTGAAAGCAGCGGGCAGAGTCTGTGAAAAGACAAAAAAGCTGTGAGTGGTGTGACAGTGTATTTATTCTGTAATACCAGCCCAGTCAGACCCTTTATCCTGAAGTCCAACCCTATTCACATCCTAATAGGGGGGCAGTCACAGCATTGCCAAAGCAAGGGAGGCCCAGATCCTCTAGACCTCTTTGTTTGTTTCTATGTCAGTACTTTTGTTTAGTCTCTTGTCCCTTGCCGTCTTTTGCAGCTATGCCCCCTTAAAGGCTCAATTCATCTTATTTGGAAAGGAATGGATGATCCCCATTTGTCACATTGAAATTATGCAAATGACAAAAGGCGTTAATAGATAGCAGAGGCAAGGCATGTGGCTAATGGATGAGATGCCAGCGCTGGGCATTCTGCAGCGGGACAGCAGCTTTCAGGTTACCTGACAGGGGCACTGAGGGAAAATAATTGGCTTTTCCATTGCAGGGTCCCCATGCAAATACAAGCAGAGTGGCATTCTTATACCTCCACTGTCTTGCAACATCGTCATTAGCATTAGTGCCAGTGGCAGAAGAGTTTGATTTCTGCTTATACGAGTCATTCTCAGGCCACGGCCATCAGCCGCTCCCCTGACACATGGCAGCTTTGCAGCATTAAACAGATGCAGAGAGAGGGGTAAGAGGTCGGTCCAGCTGCGTTTGTATTCCTATACCACACAGGTCCGCGTGGCCACATAGCCTGCGAAAGGTTGTTGATTCCCTAGATGAACCCAGTGGTTCACAAGCTGCAAAAGTCATTGCACAATGATGGATTTTCTTCTGAATTAGGCATTCAGCATGTGGTTTGCATGGGGAGAATTTAAGCTGAGTGCAGAAACTCAAATAGTCTCTATCGCTCCTGATGCATGTTGTGTGTACGTGTGTGTGTTTGTATGTGTGTGTGTGTGAGCGCAGTGCGGGGCAACGGTGCATGTGAGCATGTCCTCTGCATATGAATAAACACTATGTGGGCTGCATTTGATGGAAAATACGCTCGGCTCTCACTTCTCAGCTCATGCCAAGTAGAAATGCACAGTGAATGAAAGGTTATTGATTTTATCTCTTTGTGGGATTGTCCAATGGGTGAAAATCGACTGTCATTGCAATTTTCTGACTAACATACTGTATTACTAACGCTTGCGACGCCTCCTTTAAAAACATTGCTTTAATGACTCAGGGTCTGGATCCAGCGATGCCTAAAAACAAAGCGCAGTTCTACGGACCAAAGAACACAACGTTGCTTGGTGGAAGTGTGTCTCTAAAACAACTTTTCACAGAGGTCATTTGCATGTTCCAGTCACAAATCTTTTCACTTTGGAAAATGCCTCCTATTTCAGCAACAGTATCCCACAGACAGGCCTAGTGGTTTTCGACTGACTCATAAAAGAAATAAAATTCTGGACTCTGGATGGATATCAGGCTACAAGCACCAATCACAACAAATACATCAGAAAAATTATAGACAAGTCCAGGGGAAAACAGAGGAGAGACGTCTGTAGAATTTCTATACAGCCCAGCTTCACAGTGGTCTGTGTATTGTGAAGTTTTACAATGGTAAGGAAAAAGAATTGGAACTCTTCTGCAAACTTTTCCTGTTCCTTGAGCGGAGAGATAATGTGCACATGTCAATGCCTTGATTTGTATGAGCCCAACAGACAGCTATTAAATCGTTTCTGCAGCTGGTGACAGGCCTCCTGCTGGGAGGACAGACAGATTCACTAAACATAGGTTGACAGGCTTCTTTTTTCTTCCCTTTCTTTTATTCCGCTCTACTTTCTCTGTACTTCCCATGCACTATCCATCCATCAACCTCAACATACATCCCTCCCTCTGTTCTACCCTTGTTACGTTTCTCGCTCTCTCGCTCCCTTTCTCTCGTCTTTGTCTGACTCCTTCCCAACTTACTATATTTTTCATTACCATCTGTCCTCCCCTCACCTCTCTCACACCCCATTCTCCCTCCTGCTCTTTCATACACACCCCATCCAACCCACCTTTCCTCCACCCACCTCTCCGTGTCCCTCTTCTTTAGCTCATGCAGCAGCAGGCAGCCATCATGGCAGCAAGCCACGGAGGTTACCTCACGCCTAGCGTGGCTTTCCCCGCCACACAGATCCACCAGATGGGGGCGCTCAACATCAACAGCCTCCCACCCACCCCCATGACCCCGGTGTCGGGTGAGTTTCATCAAACCCTGGGTGAGCACTCAGTTTAATTCCCTTTCCTCTGTGTGTGTGTGTGTGTGGCTGTGTATGTGTGTGTTTCACTGATGGTGGGTTGATAGTGCAACGAGCAGGGTCTCTCGAATGCTCGTGTTAATGTCTTACTGTTAGTGTGTGTAGGTTTTGTGTGGGTGTATATTTTTACATGCCAGTGAGGTTGTTGTGGGTCAGCTTGTGTTTTTTATCATGTCTGTGAATATTTGCATTTGTGAGCGTGTGAGCGTGTGAGCGTGTGAGCGTATGTGCGCGCACAGCCTGAAATTTAAAAAAAAAAACAAAGTAGAGCTGCAGCGAGTCCAAGAGACAGGATGCCCGCTTACTGGTAATCCAAAATTATTCCAGTGGAGAGAAAAAGAGACTAATATGAAAAAAATACATTCAATGGGATTTGCATGTTTATTTTGTTTGTGAATGCAGAAAATATTCGGGGATAGTAGGAGCAGAATAAGGAATATCAATAAGTAAGTTTACAGATAAAGCACTAATTTCCCTGTAGTATTTTGACCTTGTGCTTTGAAGCACTTGCGCATGATCTGCATGCAGTTGGTTTTGTTTTCCATAACAAACACCTCCTATGCAGATACATTACAGAGGAAAAGGAAGGACTTTGAAATACCTACCCACTGCATAACATTTGCTTATTCAGCAGTGCTTCATTTTCCTTGAGACAGAGGAAACTTCAAGATTCTCCTCTCAACAAAAGCACGAGCTGAAATAAATAATACAGTATCCAAGTCTTTGTTGTGCTCCGCTCACCTACTTTGTCAACACTGCAGTATTGAGTTTTTAAGGTGATGACTTTGGTAACTTTAAACCAATCAGTGTGCGAGAGAGAACTGCCACTAGTGTGACATGGTCTATTTTAGATTTTCTTCATCGCCATCACAGGAAACCAGCTTCCTACTATACATTTGCTGCACTACATCAAATTCTCTCTGTACTGTGGTTTCTGTGGGGAAGAAAAATATTCTCTTAAGTTGGTATTCTGTTCACTTCTTCAGCCACAGACATAAAGACAAGACCATTTTATTGTACAAGTGCTGTTTGGTGCCGCCTTACTTCCTTCACAATAGTCAGCTGACCTAAAACGGCACACCAGGTGTGAGAAATCAACGCTACAGGGCCGTCATTCACCGCTTATAATGCACGTCTCTACCTCAAGCCAAATGAACACATGTGCGTAAAGTGAGATGATGGAACAGGCCAGCGGACACACATGCCGCATGTGTACAGTACATCTGCAATAATTCTCAGCATCGGGCAATATATCTAGAGAGGAGACCCATTTGTCAAATATTCACTGTGATGTTTTCAGTGCAAAGTGTGCACTTTTGGGCGGGCATAATCAATCAGAGACAGTGATTAAAAGTGGAGCTCAGTCTTGCTGAGAGGCCTCTTATTTTGACGGGTAAAGCACTGACAGTATGGCAATTCAGATCTTTGTGTTCTGCATGCACACCTGTATTTTGCAGCACAATAGCGCTGATGAAAGATCGTGCAACTGTATTGCAAGGAACTGTGTGTGTGTGTGTGTGTGTGTGTGTGTGTGTGTGTGTGTGTGTGTGTGTGTGTGTGCGTGTATTGGAGTCTTTGTCCTCCAGTCTGATTGTATTGTTTGTGCTCTTTCTTTGTGTATTTCTTTTGAACTGTAGCCTCTCAGAAGCCAAAATCACTGCCTTACTCTAAAGACAATATTGCTGCTAAACTAAACTAATTCTGTATGAGAACATTTTAGGCTTTTTTATCAGCTGGTAATGTCAAGAGATAACAGCCAGGTTTTTGCACAGGAAAAAGGTGTGTATGTGATACAGGGACAAAGACAGGAGGAAAAATTAATGCCTTTGAGTCTGTGAATTAGATGTGTGCGAAGTGGTGTCATTTATCTGCTTTCGGACATCTTTCTGCGAAAGCTACAGCCGACTGATTACCTTTTATTATTGAATGTAATATATTATTAATCCTCGAAATAAAGCATGGCTTTTGTGAATTTCCAAGGACTATTATAAATATGACATGTTTTACTTCCACCTTCTTCATTCATTAATTTGAGCACAGTTGCAGGAGTGGTAGTCTGGCTTTGGTATACACAGCTATTTTCTCTCTCCCTTTTCACACTTGTGGCTATGACTTATTTAGAGTTCATTGAAGAAATACATAACATTACTGGCAAGGCTGTCTGTATAAGTAGGCCAAGAGACTCTGACACTACTGAGAGACTGTAGGATGTCTGCCACAACTCAGTGGAATAATTCATTGTAATATCAGAATCTGTTTTTAGGGTTTGGGAGCAGAGTGCTCTCTGCTTCGACAGAGGTGTAATTTATGCATTAAGATGTCTCATCAACCAAATTAGAGCCCAAAATAAATCCATATATTCTGACATTTAACAGCTGTGTCAAATGTACAAAAGCATAAAAGGTAGAAAGGTTAATGTCCCCTTTCCTTCCAAAATGAGAGCAATTGCCAGTTGATGGCTTGACTACTGGCTTTCTGAATTACACACGGTGCTCTGCATTAACATAAAGCTCCAATAGTAGCTCAGTAGATGGAAAAACCCTCCCTGATCTTGACGTAAATGCACAACATTAATCTTTTATTTAAATGATCGGTATAACCTCTGCAGCATAAAAGATCTTGTTTGTGACAGCAAGGCAGAGTACAAAGAGGCTCAGAGGTTAAGGGTGTTACTCTGAAAACAATGAGACATCCATTTGATCAACAGATGCAAAGCATTTAAGCTTGATGGTGCATAAGCCGTTTGCCAGATGGTTCAGCTGATTAGAGCATGTATCCTTACAATGATGCATGATGATGCTTTTTGAAAATAATGTTCGCCAGGTGCCGCTCCCTGAGCACTGCAGAAGAAATAAAAGTTAAACAAAACAAGAGAGAGAGGCAGAGCTGGATGTAACAGGAAGAGAGAGAGCGTGAGATAAAGAGGGTGAGGGAGGAGAGGAAGGGGAGACACGGAGAGAGCTGCGCATCCTGCTGGGTTTGTGTGGTGAGGAACACATAGTGTCAAGGATGCTTTGTTAGGATCTAAGAAGTGTGTAATCAAAGTCACTCTAATGTTATGTTGCATGGTGCTGCTCTGCAATGAAGATGTACATGCACAAGTGCGTATTACACAAAATATACTGCAGACGCTCAGAGACAACCCCCTCGCAGGAAGGCTGGATGTGCCGCAACACCCCTGCTGGATTCGAACAGGGTTACAGCAGTGATGCTCAACGCTTCCATGAAGACAAACACCATGAAACTAATGAGTTGTTTGACATAGTGATCTTTATCAGTATGAGCACCTGTCCTCCTCTGACACACTGTACATGCTATGCAGATATTTTAAATTTAATGTCCAGTTCTTATACAAATGAATGCTGAGGGGAGCTAAGTTTAGAAGTGAACTTACCGAAAACAAAATATGTAGATTAAAAAAACAGAATTGGATGATGGTGACTTAACTGATGAGAATGAATGAGAATCTAAAAAATGTACCGCTATGCTTGATTTATTACATTCAAGCGATTTGGAACAAAATGCAGCTGTAGTCTGTTCAGAGCCAGATGAAACAGCCGTGGAAATGAACACCTGTGTGTCTTAATTGATGGCGTGACCTCTAGCATCTTAAACTGTAAAAACACATTCCCTGTAGTTACCTTATTTAACATTATACTCTTCCAAAGACCTTTTTTTCCCCCAATAATTCTTTCTTCAAGGGCAAAGAAATCAACTGAGAAACATGTTCAGTTGTCTCTCTCTTACAAATTTCCACCGTTTCAGTTTAAATCCGGCCTATTGCATCAGAATCATAACAAATCCCAGGAGTGAAAGTGAGCAGCTCTGTGACGGCAAAAGGTATCCCTGCTCCTGGTGCATGCGAGTACTTTCGGAGAGCAGCGCCACAGCTCTCAGCCGAACCGAATCTGATTTGTGTAAGCAAAACTGAGCCTCGCACGAGCAGCGGAGCCTCACAAGCTGGCCAGCTGGTCTGCTCAGGGATCTGAAAGTCAGGCACATCGGTATGGTCAATGAATTGTATGTATATTAGCCTCAAGAGTGAAGCTGACAGCAGTAGCGGCTTAGCTGTGCGGAAGGTTTTATTTAGTATATTTCCCTATGTTGTGTTTAATACTGAAGGTTAATGGCTCAGGTTTCACTGTCACTTGGAGGGAGCTTTGATCCAAAAAGGTCTTATTGAGACTGGAAGGGAGAGCATGGGGTGCCTATGATGGAGGTAGTTTAGTTTGTACATGCAGTGGTTGATGTGCATCTTATAGAAGACTTTAACACCAGGAAAAAGGCGAAGTGGCCTTGTCCACTCCAATGCCTCTGAGGGTTTTCTACCATTATCAAGCAGGTCAAGATGACACTGTAGTGCTTTATAGATTGTGGCTTGACTCTTCATGGTCAATTTAGTTGCAACTCTCCTCAAAGCCCCCATTTTCCCCAACTGATGATGATTTGCTGTTTGTGAATTTGACAGTTTGAGCTCATGAGAGAGATGCTAGCCCCTGATCACAGATGTTTAGTTCCAGCATCTATGAAATCTTTTTCCTCAAGAACCTCATGGACAATGTCAACAGTTAAGATGCAAAGAAAAAAAAGTCCTATAAACTAAAAGTATACATTTTAGGTATTATTTAAAAAACAAACAAACACAACAGACTCTGCACTAGTTGAATTTAAACATGTATTTTAATGTACAGACGAATCTGAAACACAATGCAACACAATGAAACACATAAAACTGGACCTTTTTATTTGCTTCACAAATATTTCTGATCTTATTTCTAATCTAAACTGAAAAACGTGCCCTTCTAAATTCAGATTTATTATTCCGACTTTAAGGACCAGCCAGACATTTTCTCTTTCAGTCTGAATGCTTCACATTTTAAATCAGTTAGATGAAAGCATCTGTTTTGAGTGCTTATTGCTTGCTCCAGCGAAAGACAGTCCTTGTGCTGGTAATGATTGCACTCTCCAGCATGGGTATAGCATTCCTCGTTGATTTGAATGTATAATTAGCATAATAAATACTTCTGTCGCATATGAAGGCTTCTTTTCGTGAGGCAATCATCGTAAGGAGCAAATCAACAGTCCCCCCCTAAGAAACAGCCTGCACCTACATGAATATGAATTCTGCCTCCATAACATAAATATCTGCTATATGTAAACATACGTTTTAACAGCGCACACTTCTTTCCTGCAGTAATAAGAGCGACGAAGAAGTGATATTTAAGAGCTAGCTGTAAAGAATATGTAATCTGTTGTCCCCTGGCTTCATATTCTTCCATGCCAGAGTGGGGAACAACATGTCATTATTACAGGCCAATACACACAGCACACGCTGACAGCCACGTGTACCGTCTATTCGCACTCTTGTGTGTGCATTGTATACAGACTATGAATACAATTTCCCAACAATGCAAGAACTATATGTCCACTGAGGTATAAAATGAAAATGTCTTGTTATTTTCTAGTTCAGGATTGTAGGAAATACTTCCCCATTTCAACTGAGCACAAACCTCTCAGGGTCTGCTCACGTTGGATATTGGGTCATTGTGACAGTGTGGATAAAGATGATGACTGGGCTACATGAAAGGCTTTTTCATGTAATCATTGTTTTATTGGCCGTGGTGTTGCTTATTGTCTTTTCCTTACATCACAGCCCCATTTTGTGGCCCAACACATGTATAACATAGTTACTATAGTATTTTTTACTATTCAGCTCAACTTAGTTATTGTGTGCTAATGTTTCTGCGCTTCGCCTTGCACTGTATCATTTCTGGCTTTATTCCACTTATGATTCGCACACTTATTCCATGCTGTGACATTTCCAGCATGATAACCTGACTGGACTCGGTGGCCCCAATCTGTTACTTCTGTCATGTGCTCTCCTTTACAACAGATGTCGTGTCCAACTGCTGACCCTAGAGCTTATGTAATTGCATGTAAGGGGTCCACACTGCCACCTACTACCACCACTGCTACTCCCACTATCACTACAACTGCTACACATACATAGGCGCGCGCTCCCACAGCACCGCTAAGCCTTGGAAAATGAATTTGCCTGATGATGGAGAGGGTGCATTATCTGGCGGTACAGTAGAGTGCGTGTGGCCCGAGCAGACTAGCTGTCTCTAGCCCTCAGAATAGGAGCGGCAGTCTCCAGGGTCCTGGTAGGAGAATGGGCTGAAGCTGCAGTCTAATTCATCACAGCTCCGCAGGAAACAAGCAATCGTGGGGAGGCTTCAAAAAAAAAAGGAAACCAGTGCAAAAGACACAACAGCTCTCACTGGACCTGGGCAATTCCCCTGGTCACTGCAGTTGCCTGCCTGACTGTCAGCTTCCTCATGACTTAAATGCTGAAGCAGAGGAGAGGAAGAAGGAAAGGTGAGGAGAGGAAATATCATAGATAAAGAAGAAGAAAAGTAATTCCATATGGATATGTAGATGATATTACTGAACGTGTGATGTACAGCATATTTACCGCGGCATTAGCATAAATCTCACCGTATGTTATGTGTACACTGGATGTGATTGTTTACCCTATCTGGACCACCTCTCACAGGGGGCTCTTATTCAGGCACCAGATTGTAGGGATATGGCATGCTGGAGGGTTTCCGTGACAACCTGGGCTTTCTGTCCAATCACGGCGAGGGCTTCCAGATTGAGAGGTGGTCCTCAGGGGAGCCGTACTTCAACGAGCTTGGATGCTTTGCCACGAAGCAGCCCTTTTAGAGAGACCATCACACAGTGAGATTCTGCTCAAAATGGGTACTTTGATGTTCCTGGCATAATTGGAAACACTTTCCAAAGGAGGGTCCTTTTAAAATGCATTGAATGAGAGGGGACAGGGAGCATCCAATTTCAATTCCACTCATGAACTATCCTGCAGCTGCCTTTCAGGCGTGTACCATATATGTTATGACCCGCCCATTCGTCAAACTGCCAACTGTTGTTATTTTGTCTCTTTTTTATGACGTGTAAAAGTTTGAGGCATCTTTGTGTTTTTGCTGCTTGCTCGTTCAAGCGAATCTCCCCCTGTAATCTCCTTCTATTTAGTCCAGATCGCTCTCTTTTTTTCTATTTTTTTTCCTCCCTCTCTCTCAGAAGTTGCATAGTGGTTTCATCATCTTGAGCAGTAGGAGCCAGCAGAGTATCGCACAAACACTACGGACAGGCTCATTTTTCACAGGTTGACTTCCCAGCTATCCTGCAGGATGTGTCACGACAAACGGCGGATATGTGACAGACTCACGTCGCACCCGTGTCCTTGCATTAGAGAGGAGATGCGTAGTGTGGCTCCTGGTCACGAGCTTTGTGTGTTTTTGTGTGAGCGTGTGTGTATGTGTGTGTGTGTACAAATCTTCTTGTGGTGAGGTTTTTACTCTCTGTACAGAGCAGGGTAGCACGTTTATGTGCACGCTTAAATCAAGAGAAGAATGTAACAACTGTTTTGTACCATTATTTACAACTACATAGATCTGGTAACAGTAAATGGGTTTTTTTTCTCCCAGCAGGCCTCAGTTCTCCACCAGCCAACATCACCACCTCCGCCGTGCCAAGCATCGTCACGCCCATCGTCAACGGATTCACTGGCATCCCCCATCAGCCCAACGGACACCCCGCTGTGGAGACTGTGTACACCAACGGCCTGCCGCCCTACTCCACCCAGAGCCCCACCGCTGCTGATACCCTCCAGCAAGCCTTCACCGGAGTACAGCAATACACAGGTGCGAGAGGGGGACGCTTTGTTTACGTAACTGGATTGTACAGTCTGCCGCAAATGCTAAACGTGCAGCAAATGTGAGACAACTACTATATGAGTGCGAGGCCTTGTGCATTCAGATGGTGTAGGACACCGCCTTAGAACATAACATCAGAGAGCCTTTGATTACACATGTTATGCTTGTGTGATCGACCTTAAGCATCCTTGACACCATTCTCCATGGGATCCACATTTTTACACCCCCCCCTTCTCTCTCTCTCTCTCTCTCTTTCTCTGTCTCTCTCCCTTTATGCCCTTTCTCTCTGCAGCGATCTACCCAGCCACCACGCTGACTCCCATTGGCCAGACATTGCCCCAACCACCCCAGGTCATCCAGCAGCAGCAGCAGAGAGAAGGTGAGGGTGAGAGAACATTATTACTTTTACACTTCACACATCTCATCCCGTGTAATAGACACATAAAGAAGACGAGGGCCAGGGACCAATATTACTTGAGCTCTGTACACACCTAATTCAGTGTAATACATATATAAAGAATGTGAGACTGAGAGAGTAATATTACTTTAACACTGTACACATCTCATTCGGTGTAATAGATATATGGTGTGGAACAGCTGAGAGAGTGCAGGTCACATCTCATCTTAGGTAATAAATATATAAACTATGAGGGCGACAGAACAATGTTTACACGACCATGATCATACTGTACACACTGAAAATAGGTAATTTATTATCTACATACACCCACACCCAGATAACAATTAAAGTATGTATAATAGAAAATTAATTATATATATATATATATATATATATATATATATATATATGTGTGTGTGTGTGTGTGTATATATATATATCCCACCTTATGTACATCACATATTTGTTTTTTTTTTCTTGCTTTTTTTATTTTTACTAGTTTTGCTCATGTACAAAATCCCAGTTTAGAGGAGCAAACTACCTCATCTTCACCACTTGCCAGAACCACATGGCGAGCCATCTCATCTGAAACCACTATTAAGTTAAAGGAGAGTAAAGAGGATGGAACAAATTAATATAAAAATGTATTATTTATACAGGGGTTGGACAATGTGATCTGTCATCTAGATTAAGACCTTAATATTCACATTTAATCTGAAAAGCTGGTTAAGTGTAAATAGAAATTTAAAGTACATTCCCAACACGGTATCAGCAAATTAAAGCAAAAACTTTCCGTCTGTTCTTGTGTGTTTGAGAACAGTTATGTTTCATCACTGATAATGTCACAGATTGTCCTGGAAATCTATTTCCACTTATCTTAATTTAATCGACATGCAAGACTGCACAGATCAAAATGACAAATTCACAGCTGTCTCTCGCCGTCCCTCACCCACCAAACTCTCTCTCTCTCTCTGTGTATCCAGGTCCGGAGGGCTGTAACCTGTTTATCTACCACCTGCCGCAGGAGTTCGGAGACAATGAACTCATGCAGATGTTTCTGCCCTTCGGCACCGTCATCTCCTCTAAGGTCTTCATGGACCGAGCAACCAACCAGAGCAAGTGCTTTGGTGAGTCAGTCACTGCCACACACGCAACACACAAAACACTGTATTGTTCTGTACATTTTTACAGATTATGTCTAAAGCTTTTTGTATGATTATATTTTTGTAATTCTTTTCATAGTTATTGACATAAAGATGCAACAATGGCAGGGCTAGATGGAATGACAAGCCTTCACTGTGATTTCTGCATAATTGTAAAGAAGCAGAAAGGAATACAGGGCACTGTGATCTCACTACCTATTGGAATAATTATATTCAAAAGAGAAGTATAAGGGTTGTTATCAGGAGTTGGACAGACAGTGGTGTTTTCTTGCGCAGAACTAATTTTAAGTTTGCGGTCTGATCTCAACTTTTTTTTCCCAAACATTCAGACATTTGTGGGTGTTGTGTAAAAACTCGCAGCCGAGGTGTGAATCTTGATAGTGTAAGTTACATTTTCACAACAATAGAAGTTTTTATTTTCATACTGCGCCCCAAACAATAGACATTTGTTTAAAGAACATTTTGGGGGGGCTGCGGATGATGGTGTTTGACAGCAGCCAGACGTGGAGGATTGAACGATCTTACCCCTGACTGGCTGACCTGAATTTGCATCTTGATGACTGTTGTGTTTTGTCATCAGCGCTGTAGAAACAAAAAGGTGCTGAACACGTTGTAGCCAAACTAGCCATGATGCAGTCGATCAGAGCCCATGTCCTTGTTTCTGTTTGGCAGCTGTGTGACCTGAAAACCTTGAGGTGCTGTATCAGCATCCACATCACCGTTCTGTAACCCCAATATCTGTCAATACCCTCACTGCTGAGGCTGATTCACACACCTCCGCGCCTCCCGTCCCATTTAGCTCCATCAGCCTACACACATCAACACGCCCTGGGGCTTATACAAACTTTGAGGCGGCAGGCAGGGATGGCGGGGGGAGGAGGCAAAGGACAATTATGGATCAGCATTTGTTTTCACTTCAGGGAACCGCAGAACCCTGGGCAAAATTGATCGCCAGTCTTGCCTCCCTGGGGGGACTTAATAACATATAAATTCATGAAAGAAGAGCTATTTGCAGTATTGACTTATACACTATGCATTTACAACATAATGTTAGGCCTGGGGAAGGAGGGAGCACACTGGTGTAATTAATCTAGAAAGGAGAAAGAGGGGATAAACCTAGATTGATGGTGTGCAAAAGACAGGGAAACAGAGAGAAAGCACACTTGTAATGTGTGACAGGACTGAGCGGCGGGCTCAGAGCTCTAAGTCTGCGTCTCCTCTCCATCCCGTCTCTGCTCCCATCCCGAATGTGTTAACCTGATGGTAGGTTAGGAGGTCACCTCCTTTCCCTGCCTCTATACTTTCTTCAGACTCGCGTACAGCCCTCCTCTGTGCCGCCCAGCCTTCGCCCTAATGGGCCAACCCAGAGCCAAGCAGGCCAGGCAGACATCTCTCCCAGGTGGCTGTGGACGTGGAGAGGCTCCTGCTGTTTTTCATGGGTCATCGACTGTTCCTAATGACACCACAGACACAGGGGAGCGCATCAAGCGGAGACACACTCCACTGCAGTTTCTGGTCACTGAATCCTCAAGGCTTTATTTTTACACATGATGAAAACAGGATGTTCAGCAAAGGTTTGGGGAGGGGTGTATCTTGGGGAAATGCACCGGGGGGGAGGTTTGTGTCTGCAGCAGACTTGTCTCCTCATGATGAACTATGTTTGCTCTTGTTTCGGTCGAACTACTTTGCACAGTGACTTGCGCTCATTCATTTTTGTATTTTTGGCTTTCTAGGGATGTCAGAAAGCTATGTTGAAAAGGATATTACTAAGTCACAAAGAGAATTTATTTATAGGGATGACCTGATTATGATCATGATTACTAATCAACTGCAACCTGCGGCTATAAGACAGATCACAGATTGCCAGCACACATCTTGCCCATGTGCCCATTTTAAAGATGGACTCACGACTACCAAATATGAATAATATCCTCTGTTCCTATTTTTTTTTCATTTAAAAGTCTTTATATGCGATTAGTGACTCATCCGATCTTTTTATATTCCATTAAACTCTCTAAAATCAGCTGTTACTTCCTTCTTAACCTTCAAAATTCTGGACCCGACTACCTGACGTGCCCCTCTGAAGGATCACAGAACAGCTTGATACTACATGTCTTCCAGACCAAAACTGACAACCATGAGACAACGTGGCAACGGTGATGCCTTATGACAGCTACGCCCCCGCACCTGTTGCATCTGGAGTCCCACAGGGCTTGGTTATTATAGCTGTTGCAATAGTTGATGAGAAGGCGCGCAACAAGAAGCAGCTGGTCGAAATCCAATTCTGACACGTCGGTGTGCACTGTGGATGCATTATACTCTGAAAAATGCATGTTTTTTTATATTTAAAGACAACTTTATATCTTATCTTCACCGGCATGGGACGTGTTTTTTTAAGACTGCCTCAACAACGCCATCTAGACTCTTTCATGCGGTAAACAGGCCACCGATGCAGCAGCGTCCGTCTTTATAACGCTTATTTTCTGCCTGCCAGTTGAGTCGTTTCACTTTGAAATATTGACTTAAATGTTTGTGTCAAAGCCCTTTTAAGCGCTCATAATCGTCTTAATTTTCAAGGGGACTAATGGGCTCGTGTGTGTTTTTCGCAGGCTTCGTGAGCTTCGACAACCCTGCTAGTGCACAGGCAGCTATTCAAGCCATGAATGGCTTTCAGATTGGGATGAAGAGGTTGAAAGTCCAGCTAAAGAGACCGAAGGATGCCAGCCGCCCTTACTGACACAGCCTACCTTCAGTATTCATTGCAGCAGCACAGGTGAGCCCACGAGGTGTCAGAGCCCCCGTTGAAATCCTCGACACTGTTTCTTGTTTAAGCCGCAGATTTAACTTGGATTTAAAGAGTGCCGTGTCATTTTCCCCCCCCCCCCTGTCAGGTCAGGGGCCAAATGCCGTCCTCCTTATTGCCTGAATTTAAAAGATTATAGTTTTCTTATCTTTCTGACAGATGAGTATTAAATATAGTGTGTGTTTAGTGAACGTGGAGTTAAATATTTTAATGTTTCTAGAGTTTCAGTGTCTGCAGACATGTTGAAACTGTAAGGGTTGATTTCATATGCAGCACAGCAGGAGTATTAATTAAGGGAAAATCTGTCATCATCGTGATTGACAGAGATTGATTGGTGTGCGAGTGTGGGTTAGCTCTCTCCAGACCATTACACTGATATAATAGAGCCATATTGAACTATCCAAAGTTTAAAGAAATGGATCTTTGGAATGACAGTTTAATGAGCAGTGAGAACTGAAATTGCCTCTTTTTTTCTTTCTTTCTTTCTTTCTCTCCTCTTCTATTTTCAGGTTTTAGAGGACACGTGAAGATATCTCGGAGGAGTTAAACTTTTTTTCTTTGAAAGCAAAATATGTTTTAAAAAAATCAACACATAAGGAATTTTTGAAGACATATCAGCATTTACTTATGAAGATATAGGTTACGGCAGAAAAAGAAGACGCGGAAGAAGAGGAGGAGGCGCTTCACCGGGGGACTTAACAGTAACAGATGGCACAGTGCAAGAAAGACGCGAAGAAAAAAAAACTGAAAAAAGATGTGATGAGACTGAACAACAGAACTTTTTCTTGTTGAGACTTGAATTGTTAATTAAGCAACAAACTAACAAACAAAAAAGCAGCAACAACAAATAGATTTCTATATACATATTATATACACATATATATAAGGAAAGAGGCGCTTGTGGCTTTTACTGTACTGGACAAATGAGGGTTAAAACTTGAAGATCAAGAAAAACAGTGGAAAAAAAGAAGCTATTCTATACGTCCACTGACAGACTTTCTTTCTCTTTCCCTCTTTCTCTTATTCTCTCACTGTCTCTCTCAGCAAGCGCAGAACTATGACTCTTGGAGGTCACTGAGGTTTCCATTAGCAACAGTAGAACTGCAAATCTTTCACCCCTAAGGGACCAAAGGACCAAACATTTTTATTGTTCTGAACAGTAATATATAGTATTAATGATACTAATACTACAAACTACTACTAATAATATTACAAGTTAAACTTAAGAAGAAATACTAGCTTCAGGTTGAAAAAAAAAAGAGGAAAGGGGTTTTGGTTTCTTTTCCTTTTACATTTATAGCTACTGGGTTTGAGGATATTAAAACAAAACCGAAAAAAAATGTATAAAAAAATAAAGCTATACTAATTTAGTGGCGTAGAATATGTGGGTTAGACGTTGATTCGGGCATGTTCAGATATGTTTCTTTTGCCACCCATTGCTTCATCCGCATCGCAGCATTTCATCTCGGAGGTATGATCCGTCGGCGTTATTGTGTCGAAAAAAGAAGAAAAACAGTCTTGCAGTGCCAAAAGTGACACAATAACAGCCCCTTGAACCAGACGCTACTGCGCTACAGAACATTTAGCCATGCGGTGCTGTCCTCTGCTCTCATCAGCACGTTGCAGTTCCATAACTGAAGCAGGAGTAACTCCATGTCATCATTAAAGCCTTGATATTACAGATAATCTGACCATAAAGCACTGTGGTAAAAGTGCCACCCGGCTGAGCTGGAGACGCAGCAGTAAAACAGCACAGCATCTGTAACTGCTTAATAAAATATACAAATGAGCCTGACAGCGGTTGTAAAAATTTCCACCGGCGTGTCACAGTGGTCCCTGCCGGGTCGTGCCCTCTCCCGCTGCCAAGCTCCTCCAGCTGCTCTCAGCAGGCGAGAGCAGACTCCCCTCCTCTGTCTCCTCCCCTCTCCCTCCCTCTCTCTCCCAACCTCACCTCTCAAGTGCCAGCATATCTCTCTCTTAATAGGGACCATCAGTTCACGGGGGCCAGGAGCTAACCCACAGCATAATTAGGATAATGATAATATTGATCAGATGGGGAGCAGCGCCGCGGGGCAAGGGATGCGCAATCAATTACGCATTGGCATTTTGAATGAATTGACTGAGTGACAGAGTCCATTCTTCTCTCAGTGGCTGGAGTCCTTTCTCCTCCTCGCTGCTATCCGTGGCCTCAGAGGGGGATCCCAAATCTGACGGAAGCAGCACGTCCTGTGGGACGCTTGAGAAGGTGTTGAAATCTACATCATTATCACGTAAAAAAAAAAAAGGTTCAAAGTTTGACATGGCTGTGACAGCATCTGTATATAGTGTTTAGAGTAGATTGTACAAGTTCTTCAGTGAAGAGCAGCTGTATTTTTTTTTTCCAAAGGGTATAATAGCACAGTAAGAGCTTGTACACGGCGAGTAACAGCCTGGCATTACCAGCCTTAGGAGGTCAAATTAAGAGCAAAATGATCCATCAATTAGACAGCAGCAGGCCTGTAAGTGTAGCTGCTACAGCTGCTGCTGCTTCAACAAGACGACAGCTTACCATTAGCGCCGGTCGCACATGGCTCCTATACAGTGTGGTCACGACACATCACGCCGTATCCTACATGATTAATTAACTAAACTGGCGTAATCTGTGCTGAGTCTTTCGCAAAAAGAGTGCACGTACGGTACGTCCGAGATGAAATCTGCTTTTCACAAGTTGTTTGCTTTTGCTGAGTTTTTTTAAAAAGAAAAAAAAATCCATTTCACTCCCCAATCTGTTCAACTAACACCCACTCAGTTTTCTTTTCATTTGAAAACGTTTCCAACAGACCATTCGTCGACTCAGTTTGCTCTGAAGCAGCTTGCCCCCTCAGGACTGTGCGAGACCTCAGCGCTCTGATCATCGCTCTGTACTTTAGACACATCAGTGCTTCAGTCATCAAATCGCAGTGCGGTGTCTGTGGCCCCCGTCCGCACATGTAGAGTCTTCAGAAACCAGGAGCGATGCACCTCTTTAATCTGGGTCCTGAATGACTGTAACTTCTCCTTTTACTTCGGCTCAGCCACTTTATTTGTGTGATTACTGCTTCAAAGGATCAGTGTTATTAGAAAGGGGACGTTAAACAAATTCACTGTATATTGCTCCGTTGCAGGCAGCACTTAGGTGCCGTAGGAAGAAAGTCTTTAAAGATGCCTTTTCTCATCATGAATTGCCAAATTATGCAAGCATATCCACTGCATTTCCTCATCAGACTTCAAATATGTGCCAGATTCCTCGAAAATTTCAGATAGTTTCTTATAAATGTGTTAATTTTCAGGAGATATTGATTAGTAGAGAAGAATATTTGATTTCATGATGTAGTATAACGTTGTAAGACGGTCAGCTCAGGCTGTAATGATATAGAATAGGCTTTTCCAGTGAAAAGGTTAGATTTCATATATATTTGCCAGAAGACAGCTTCTTTTCCCCCGGTGAGTTACTGTTAGTTTCCTCTTTCCTGTCAGGGTGCAGCAGCTTTAGGAAGCTGTGATATATGCCCTTCTTTCCCCGGGCCATACAGGGCCTTATAAACCCACTCAAAAATCTTTTCTTATGGGATTTCTACTGGAGAGTTTTCTAAATTATTAAAATCAAATTAAATTTGGCCTTCACAACAGCTTGGGTAATGCAAATTAAAGATGCCAGCTGTGGCTGAAATGTAATGAGTCTGAAAAGATGTTGAGTTAATTTCATTCTGCCAAGAAAAAAAATGAAATTTGATCGAACGCAATTAAAAGAGTGAAGGTTTGTGGATGGAGACAGTTGGCAAGTAGTGCATAAGCCTGAATATACATATCTGCTATGAGATTCAGAGAGGGAAAGTAATGAAATGACTGAAACCCGAGAAATTAATTGAGTTTAACAATTCTGAATTACCAGAAGTGACTGAAAATCCACTGAAAAAAAAAGACAGAAAACAGCAGCACTGATTCTAATGGTGTTATAATTAAGCAGCATGTGGTCGAACTAAAGTTTATCTTCCGCATTGTTTTTACTTTTGCATCCTTTTTATTGTTTTTTTTTAATATTTGTCATCCTACCATGGTGCCCTTTCAATCTCTGAGCATGCTCAATAGGGGCTGGGAGGGTTAAAGATTATGATTATGGTACTACTCGTATTAACAATATGATTCTTTAACTATGGTTTGAATGCTAAGGATAGTAGCTTATTATAAATATGAAATCTGTATATTATGGAAAATCAGCACAGGACCTTTCTTTGGGTACATAGAGGTTAGGGTTTGAAATGGGGGATGGGTTGTGGGAGAGGGTGGGGCGGGGGGGGCGGGTCATTGCTTTATAAAGATGTTAACTTTCTGGTTTCTCAGCACAAAGCATACAAAAACATATAAACAGCAGTACAGAGTCTGCGACGAAGACTTTACTGACATACAGGGCGCAAAAAGAGGAATCTCAGTACTAATCTTTAAACCTGGAGGAGAACATGCAGTTTACAGGTTGTATTGTTTTTCTTTCTTTCTTTTTTTTTTAAAAGGAGAGCGCCACCTGTTTTTGTGGCAGTGTCAGTACAGCATGGATTAACTGACAGGGAAAGCAGTATCTTTTTATAAAAAAAAACTTTAAAAAAAAAACTATGTGTTCTGTATTAGCCTGAGAAACCAAACATTTTTTCCCCTGTTGAAATTTCTTAATACTTGCTGCTTAGATTACTTCATATTAATGATTGATGATTTAATAATTTTATAATTAATTATCGGGTCAAGTATGTAACTTGATGTTTATTTATTTACTATTTATTTATTTTATTTATTTATTCTTTATTTATTCTTTATTTATTTAGCCACTTTTCTTTTCTTTTCTTTAATGGTTATGGTAAGATAAAGATATGTATCAAAAAGAAACGCTTATTGGGGCTTTTCTCTCTTTCTCTCCTTTTTTTCCAATTTTACAATAAAAATTCAAACTGGATGTTCTGTTTCTCACCGTGGTATCATGTTGAATGGAGTGCTGAGCCACAATGCAAAGAGAGGGGGAGTTGTTGCACAAGGATTTCCTCCCCTCGGCATCTCAAGGACCTTGAAAGTTTGCGAGCGCAGATGTTGCAACCCTCTTGCAGCTCGCCACCTCGGAGTCTGCCGCCGATGCCTCGTCCATGTTAAGCGATGAAGCTGTGATGATGGTGTCATTGCCCTTTTAAAGGATAAGCGGGTTACTGCTGCACTTCCACAGCTTGAACTCTTTTAAGCATTTTATTTTTCATGCGAGGCAGCTTCTGTTGCTCTCACACTAGGCAGGAGTCCACTTTGGAATTCATCATAAAACGCTGGAAGCTTCAGGAGAGGAAATGTACCCATTTCGTGCTCGTACGGAAACCCAGCGGTGCAGTATGTAGGATGATTTGGATTATCTGTCATTGTGGACACTGAAGGCTTTGCCAGTTAGCAGGTCACCTGCTGGTGCTCTGCTGCAGGGAGACACACTACAGATGAAATATGTGTCAAGACATATATGACGGGCACAGATTTAAAAAACTAAACAGTTGGGAGGTGTTGAAAGATGGGAACAAATAACATTATCATCTCAACAAAGCAGGAGGCAGTATATTGAAATAAGGAAGGCGTCGAGTATCAGCAAAGCTAACACGCAGTAGCTCCAGCAACGCTTTGATGCCTGAAGCCAAAATCTGATCTCTGTTGACAGATGACTTGCCTCGCCACCTTGTAATCATCATCTTCCTACATCAGAAGGCACGGCAACATCAGCAGCGGCACAGCTGAGATGCCACATTCACATTTTGAAGAGTAGATGTGAAAAAAAAAAAAATATGGGAGGGACAAAAAAGTAGAGCCAGTGGCTCATGAAATAAATTGTCCCAATTACAATAAAGTGTGGCTCTTGGTCAGTGTGCACGGCAGGCAGTTCATCTTTATTACAATCAGTTAATGAAAATCAATCCCCCTCCTGATAAACTCTTATCTCCACGGCCTTTGCGCGCCCCTCGTGCGGGGAGATAATAAATTAGGGTAATATTGCCTTTGATGAGGGAGTGAATTGCAAATTATTGTAACTTTCCAAGATTTATGATGCAGATGCTTAATTTCCGAGCTGGGTTTTTCGGGGCGTCAGGGTGCCGGGGGGCCATTTGTTAAAAGTTTGGTGACACAGGCTCGTTAATAAAAATACACACTCAGACAGCCAGGTGTTCTCAGCTGTTCTCTACTGTTACAGTAGCAGAGCAAACACTGCTGAAGTGGCAGGAACTCCGAGCTTGTAGGATTCGCAGGCCATATTTTCCACAGACGTGCTGTTTTACCTGTAGCAGAGAATACATATGAAGAGGCAGAAACCCAGGGGATGCAACGTGTTTACTAAAGTAGGACTGCCAATCATATACGGCATTATCTCCCCCCCCAACCCCCCCCACCACCCCCCCAACGAATCTCTATCACACAAGCCAGGAGCGTATGATTTGATATGTAGGTCAATACCCATTCTGGAGTGAGCCAGTGGGTGAGATATGTCTAGTTGCTCGCTGTCACTCTGATTATTGAGGAGACACAGAAAGATTGAGTTGGTCAGGTATGAGAGAGCCTGCGGTATGAGATAGCTGTATAATCGCAGAGCGGTCTTAAAACCACACACACACACACACACACACAAACTCGGTGAGAAATTAGTAACTTCTCGCTCTTTGTTCTGCAGCAGTGACCCGTGTAACAGGGTGTTAATGCGTGTGTATGTTGAACGTCTTCTGCAGGGTGCAACAATCAGAGTCGTGAGTGCATCATTAAGCAAAACGCTTTGGAGGAAGAGCGTTCGGGGTGGTAGGAGGGTGGGGCGGGGGGGTGTCTTGTGAGTCGTCGGGAGCAGCGGGAACGACGCGAGGTGAGCCACGTACGACTGCGAGGGCGAACCCAATCTCACGCGAGCAGCCGAGCAAGTTTACAACTCCGGCTGACCAACATCACATGCATCATTTAGCGTCAATAAATCGAGCCACAACAGCTCAGATGTTTCTTTTTTTCTTTCTTTTTTTTTTGTTTTTTAAGAAGATACTGTTTGGGCCTCGCCTAAGATACTTTCCCCTCATGTAATATTTATCGGTGGCCTTCAAAATCCTCTCCAGCGCGAGTCTTGAATATCAACATCAAAGTCATTTTAAGCGGCGTAATGCTCTGAACGCTTGATCATCTCGTGATGCAAAAGGTCTCTCCTCATCAAGGCCACCTCATTTAAGGCTAAGGAACATCGTGCATTAAGACAGCCATCAATCTATCCATTATCAATCAAGGAGAGGACTCACACACCACTATCTATTTATCTTGCCAAGTGCTCTATTAATATCAAATTAATTTCCCCATTGAGAGTATCAATCACTCAAGCAGTTTTTTTCTCAACTCATTAGCTTGGTAATTGTCCTTGTTTACAGGGGAAAGTCAAGACAGGAAGGCTCAAAGAGGGTGGACGAGCAATCTGCACAGGCATGAGCAGTTTCCTGCAAACCTGCGCCGCATCCTCTCCACTAACACGCCAACTCCTCTCACACATTCTTCATTTGCACTTTTTAAAAAGCAGAAGTTTTCAATGTCAATCCATTTTTTTTTAAAAATAAGAAGCTTCCGGATTTGACATATTCAGAACTTGTCAAGAGTCTCCCCCTCTCTGAGCAGACTGAGAGGGCGCTCTCACTCGGGGTTATTATATAACTGCCTGACAGCGCTGTCAGATGGCTGCATCTCAACAGATGACATCAATCAGGACGAGGCCTGAAGCTTTTTAGCTTTGTTTGAAATCATAAAGCAAATGGAAGGCTGCACAAACACAGCTTACATTTCATCAGTTCAGGAAGAATTCAAGTCATTTATTTCAGCGACGGAACCAAAACAACGCAGCAACGCTCGAGCAAAAGTCCTGCATTCAAATGTCTATTTAAGTAAAAATGCAGAATTATTTAGGTATTATGTGCTTAAAATATCAAAAGTATTTATCTGCAGTACAATATCCCATGATGTATTGTTATATTCGAGGTGTTGCTGTTCACTTCTTTACATACGGTCAGTTTAGTCCTTTGGTTC
>JAOXYL010000105.1:18421255-18439344 GCA_028564955.1 Terapon puta
AAAAAGTAAGGCGAAGAAGAAAGAAGCTTGGTCATATGGTGGACTGAACTCATTCCCTCAGGGGTGCAGCCAGCGAGGTATTTAATTTATTTACTGTGTTATGCGTCCGTGTATGTGAAATATATTGTGTTAATTGTGTGTTGTGTTTATTCTTAGTTCGACGGTGGTGGTCGAATAAAGCATCTGTAAAAACCCAAGAGCTGTGTGGTCCGTGCGTTCCTGACGGGAGTGATAAATAGTTTTTCTTTTCCTTTACATTCGCTTTTATGAGAAAAAAAGTTGTGCTAAAGCCATAACGCTGAAAAGGTTTTGTTTTTCTGTGCCACCAGTATAACGGTTTAATCTAATCCACTGTAACTATGATATTCATGTCTACTCTGTGCACCTCCCAAACTTTTAACCCCACTAATGTCATCCTTTCCCTCATAAAACTTCCTAATATGAAACTTTTTCTTTGTCCACTCAGTTCCAATCATGCTCATTTACTACCCTTGCTTGTCCTCTCACCCATTCTGACCCACACAATCATCCCTCCATCCATCCCTTCACCTCATCCCCCGGTGTCTGGCACGACTGCAGGCATCCAGAGAATGCCTGACATGGGGTTTGGCCGGTCGGCACCACATACCTGCGGCGTGGCATGGCAGGGCTTTGGGGGGAAATGTGGCGCATGTGCCACTCAGCAGCCCTGTTTAATGTCCAGTAAGTGGCTTCAGACATGAACACTAATCCACTCGGTGATGAGAAGGCCTCAGTCTGATGGCTCTGCTGCAGGCTGCCAAGACTGTCCGAGCGCACTCTCAGGTTCAGACAGAGCACAATGGGGAAAAACTCCCGGGCTTCAAAGGGAGTCATTGCAACTTTAATGAAATCGTATTTCCTTTGCAGGTATTTGACTGTGATGAATCAATTTGTTCATGCTTTTCCTCTCTTTTATGAAACATTTACCAAAAGGAAACACAGGATCAGGATCGTGAGCTCAGCATTTGCTCCCATGTGAAACAGATGACATATGAAAAGACAGCCTGTGAATAAGGGTTAGGTTCATTCATCATAAAGCAGCTCCAAAGTTACAAAAACAGTTTAGACTCTATTTACAGCTGTCTCTTTACATCAAGCAAAAGTCTATATATTTTTTGTATAAATCAAACCACATTTATTCTACAGCATGACATACTTTTGGCAAGTTTAAAGAGTTTGCGAGCCAAATTGTATAACATTCACTATAAGGATGAAATCAGACAAAGGGAAATAAATATTTGCCAAGTCATTTACACAAAAATAACCACTGGGTCATATGTGCAGTGCATGTTTACTCAGCATCAAACAACCAATGTCCTCACATTAGGTATTAGAAAGCTACAGCTGTTAAAAATGGACGCCACACCGACCATGCGTTTATGATTATGAAGCAGATCCATGATAAGTTTTTTTTGTTTTTCTTTTTTGCTGAAGTTTGAAACATTTTCAAGTTATGAGGACTCTTCTTACTCTTCAACCTCCCAGCTGAATATGGGTCTATTCCTGTTCACTGGCACCTTTTTAATGATATGCAATCATAAACACACGCCTCAAAAATAAGGTTCTGTCTGAAGGCAAGGTCGTGATGCACCCACTGGTGTCCATTGAAAGACTGAAGTTACACATAAAGAAAAATGGTCATATTATGATATTATGACTGTGTCGAACATTTAGAGAAACTAAGGTATTGTTTCACATGATTCTGCAGATTTTTAAATCTGTGACTCTGCATGAAGGTTAAAGCTGAGACAAATCCTTAAGGCAAGTTACTAATTTCGATTTTACAGCACTTAACACTCGGATGAGAGTTGAGGTTCTGGATTCTCGTGAATTTGATAAACATATAGTGTATACCTGATGACCATCCACACACACACGCACACATCGTCACAAACTCACGTACACACTCATCCGTCGTCCACCCTTTAGTCCATCTATTCAGCATTATAACTTGGGCTGTTTTTGTAACAAAACAAGGCCTAATCCTAAATTCAGGGAGCTGTGAATGTGCCTCAACAAATGGCAGACAAATGAGAAGGATTAGCGAGGGCCTGTGAAAGAGTGAAAGGTTTGCCATTGATCTACGGTGGTCCTGTTCTCTTTCAGGGCCACTCGGTTTGAAAACCCCACTGAGTAAGAGCATACAGGGCCACTCCAGAGCCCCCTAGGCCACCGAGAGACACACAACAGCCACAATTAGTCTCAGGAGCTGTAATGGCAATTCAATAAGCGCTTTAAAATTGTGCCTTAGTCCGTCTGCCACCCCCCAACCCCTCCTATCCCTCCCATTTTCGTCTACATACATAAGATTGGTATTATGAGTGGCGAGGGGCTCTTTTTTTCTTTCCCACCCACCACAGTTCTTTTCAGTCACTGTGAGAGAAAATGACCACACAGGGTTTCAAAGGTTCCAGAGGCTGTGGTTTGTTGTCGCTGAAGCAGCATGACTTGTGCCCCTGTAGATTTTGGCTAAGGCCCTCAAAATGGGCTTCTATTATTACTTTTTTTCTGTCACTCAGCTGCAAATTAATTTTGAAGCAGTCAAAGTAACCATCTCCATAAACACTATTTTTACCGGGTCACGCAGAATACCTCCAACCAAGTCAGGTTTTCATGGACGTGCGGATCCAAAGACGCGGCCGGCTTTGCGACGCTTTCAGACCTTTCCATCCAAATTCACATTGCGAAACCATAAAGACACGACCCGCCAGGTGCTGTCGGACAGAGGCTTTAGCAACAACATCTTTGCATGACTCATTCTCTCAGTCCTCTGCTTACACCGATCAGATCAAACGCAGCCCAAACACCTGTGCGCCTGACATCAACACATCACGGCAGAGGAGGAGCTGAGGACGTCTCCTGGACGGCTGTCATTTCCATTCTCCGGGGGCTCTCTTTGGGACATTCCTCGTTGATTTTGCACAGTGTTTAGGTTTTTCCTTTTGCTTCGTGATCAAAGGCCAGAGCTTTTGATCAGGACTTCCAAAGGATCCCTCTTGTTTTGCTGGCGAGCGCACTGACAGGACAGTGGTGGAGCAATGATAATTACAGCTCCCATTTGGTGTCCCTGGAACTGGCACCAACAGCCAGTCGCACCCTCAGGCCAAGAAGAAAAGAGAGATTCTTGGACGGTTAAAAGAGGAGAGAGGCGAGGTAGAGGAGAAAAGGTGGAGGACACACTGACAAAGAGGCGAGTCAATCGAGAGAACAGGCAGAAAATGGGATTACTTTGTGCCGTGTATGTGTCTGTGCCAGCTGAGGGCTGGATAACGATCATACGTTCACAGACACCTGTAAAAGTGAAACGCACTGTATTTGTCACAATTATAGAGTGTTTTCTTATAACAGGAGAACGGGAAGCTGAATTACATATCAAATATATATTATATAAAAGCTGCTATGAAACAGTAACTGGCTTATTTAGCTTAGCACGAATACAGAAAGCAGTGGGCAATTTCTAGTTTACTTGCCTGTACAAAAATAAACAATGAAACAGTTTAGGTTTTATGTTGCTTTATGTGCATCACCTTTGTTGGTACCACTCAGTCTCCTTGTGCTAAGGTAAGTTAGCTGGGTACTGTTTAACACACAGACATGAAAGCGATATCCATTTCCTCACGTAACTTTAGGCATGAAAACGAGGAAACATCTTTCCCAAAATTGCAAATGTTTCCTTTTAGATTACTTTTTATGAGTATATTTTGCCATTTAAAAATAACAGTAACAACAGGAGAGCAATTACAAGTCGTCTTTACTTCTCAAATATAGCAACCCCTCAAGGGTGCGCTGCAGAGGACAAAGACATTTGCATGGCAACAGCACTCCCAGACCCCCCATACTGATATGTGTGTGCTGCACACAGACCTTTGGAGCTGAACTACAGTGTGACTTCACGCCATTCTGACCAGACATGTACCCCGTCACAGTAATCTCACATTATGACAGGCTGAAAGGTTGGCCTTTATTCACCCCAAACAGCCACTATTCATCCCAGACTCTCCTTTTTGTTCAGTGAAAAGGCCGAGTGGCCTCCTGTGCCACTGGAGGGCTCATCTGTGTGTAAATGACCTTGATGCTCGGTTGCATAGTTCATAACCGAGGACCTTTCATCAGACATGGGGAGGTCCTCTACATCAACGCCTCTCCTGCTGTGAGTTTTGTCATGATTATGATGAGGAGGGGGATTATGTCGGAGAGCTCTGATGGAGATGTTACCCACACTTAACAATCAGTGCCATGCACAGGACAAGATTAAAGGGCCATTTTTGCACTTGATGATTTAAAAAGGAGACTTTCTAGCACAAGGGAATGAGTCGGGACTCATGATTTATCCACATTTTTTTATTGAAGTTTACCAAACTCAGCATGGACCAAGGCACTCAAATGATTTTACTTTGCTGAAATGAATCTAAAGACTGTTTGTTCTGAGACTTTGGCCTTATATACATACTACTATTACTGGCCTATAGCTGAAAGCTGTTTATGATAAGTGGATCACAAATGTACCAGTATCCAGTTGTAATACCATACAAAATGAGCTGAATATGGACTTGAATACGGTTTCTTTTTTCCCTTCTTTTTTTTTTAACAATATGACTACAATCCAACACAAAAAGTCGACAATAACAATAAACATCAACTTCAAACAGTTAGAGTACAAAATGTTTTAAATATATTAAATGTTCTATTAGCAACAGCCTTGCTGTCGGGGAAAATGTTAGCAAGACTTGAGACAGAGAGGCAGTATGTAATAACCATTTACTACTGTGTACAAAATGAACAAAGTTGCTATGTGACATCTGGTGTACCTATGGCTGCTATAATGTGTTAAATGACTCAAAACGTATATTATTATTTCACGACTGAACTAAAGACCAAGAATCAGACACTATGTGAGACACAATGCTTTTTTTTTCTGCTGATACTGTTTCCTAATCTATTAGCAGTGGGCCGTTGATTGGGAGAAGCAGTCTGACAGAGGCATGCACAAACATACAGAGGTCATCTCACAAAATCCAGCATGTTATCCCAGTAGTTAGCTTAGTTAGTTGTGTTCATGTCATCTGTGGGCATATTGAGACAGAGCAAAACATTTTTCAATGTGTTTCAGTCAGCAGAGATCCATCCTCTCTGTAAAGTCCTGTAAAGTCCGGGTGCAGGTCAGTTTCTCATATACAGTAGTGTCAGTAGAGTATATTCCAAGCAACAGTGAAGATGTCAGCAGGGCCATAGCCTCAGCCAGAAATACTGAAGTCATGAGCCCAAGCCCCCATTTTTCAGTAATTATCTATACCATAATCTCTTTCATTATATTAGGTCTTCATCCCTTTATCGACATTTATAAAATTCTGTTGAAAAAATAAAGACATTTTGATTCATACATTTGTATTTGTTGGTCTCAAAGTAGTTAGAATCAGTCTTACAAAAAGATGTCCCATTTGACAGTTTCTCATGTAAAATGTGAAAATGATGTTTCACATATGATTTGTCTTGTGCCAAAAGTATTACTTTGACATTTAATGGTATAGAGTAGAGACACACCAAAATATGGGAATCTTTTATATGAGGACTGGTGCTCCTTATGTGATGATGATGGAAAATTTGTTTAGTAAGGTATTATGTAATGTATTCCCATTTTCTTGGTTGTAGCACACCCGGTTAGATCTACAATTGAATGTAAAAAAAAAAAAAAAAAAATACTGGAATCAGTGTATACCCACCATGTGTACGTTTTTAATTTTGGAGACATGACTTCAGTGCCTTCAACTGTAGCTTTAGACCTGACTTTATTGACAGCTATTTCAAAGTTGCTTCTTGTTTGTTTCAATGGTGTGATACTTTTCATTTATCACAGATTGGATACAGTTATTTCTGCTGTACCATATGCTTCCGCTCACATCTCTTAAATTCACCCAAACACCGCTTTATGTATGTTCAGACACTCAGTTGCCTGAAGATAGTATAATTCTACTGCATTGGAGCGTATTACTGAACATCATTAGAAAATGGAGAAAATAACTTAAAGTACATATTATTCTAACTCTACAAAATGTTACAAACCTCAACAAATGTACATTTATATGACAGGAGGATGGAATAATAAAAATAAGGGTCGCCCTCGCGGCTAGATCAACACTAGAGTGAGGAGGCCAGTTGCCGGACAGAGTTCAGACTCAGGCAGCTAGGAGGGGAGCATGGGGAGGAAATGAGTCGACGGATGCCTTCGCCGAGCTTTGTGGCCTCGCCGCGGCTTCCCCCGCCCATTGAGCGAAACAAACATCTGCCTGCCACCGTGCTTCCAGCGTAGGGAGGCGTATGTGTTGTAGCCATTCTCCTCGATGCGCTCCTTGAACTTACAGCTCGGGTTGTACTTCACCTGCAATCAGAGGGAGGGGGACAGAGAGGTTAAGGGGGTCATAAAAGTGTTTAGCAAAGGTCTGACTGCTATTCCTGCTGTGCTATACCAGACCAGTTTCCAAGAAGTGCACAAAGGTTAATATCCTTTGCTGTTGTAAAGGATTTTCCAGTTGATCACAAAGTTTTTCGCAAGATGTGTTTTCAGAAACAATGCACTTGTTACTTGCAATAACTTATGGATCGCACAGTAAATGTTTCATTTGAGCCTGTGAAATATCCTGAAAAATCATGTCACAAAGCAATGAAAATATCTGATTATACAACAGTGACTTTGGGTTGACTGAAGCCAGTTCTAAATAAAAACTTATTTCTAATCAGCATTAATGCTAAAGTTCTGTCAAGCCAGGGTTTATTTTTTTCTACAGCTATCTGTGGAGGTAACCCAACAGTCAGCAAAGCCACTTTTCCATGGGTGGTTACCTCTTCTTATCAGCTTGTCAAAGAGTCTTGAAAGATTCCCTTTTCCAGATCGTTATCATGCAGCCATAATGAGGCCTCGTCTGTGATACCATCAGGATAGTATGAGCCTGGCGTGATTCACCTGCTTTTTTGTTATTGTGGGAGCTCTCTGAATTTAGCGGCGGCTCTCAGCTCTGTTTAGGTCCTGTTTACTGTGTCAGTTCGTTGAAGGCACTTTTCTTATCGCTGCCGCTGACTGATTGCTTGTCCCTGATTCCTCCTTTTCCAAGATGTAAATACACCAGCTAGACACCACACACCTCAGGTCTGATGAGTGGCTGATTGTCACAAAGAGAGGTGATTACTTTTGAAAGCTTGCTGTGTGAAACAACAATTGGCAGACGGCACGCAAAGACTTTTAAAAGGAGCCCAGCTGGCTCTTTGTCGCTGCTGGTTGGGTTTCTTTACTCTGCTATCTATTTTGACAATGGGACAAGCCAACTCAAGCTGCAGGTATCATCAGCCATCACCCAGGTGTACAGCCATGATTGATTGTGACACTCTGACCTTTTCTGGACTTTCCAGTGGAAGATTCCTGACATTTCTCCTCACTTTTGTAGAATCAAACATGTCTGAGTAGGCACCTATTTGGGACCCCTATACATATATACCGCCCCTGGCCCCGCCTCCCCACCTTGACCTCCAGAAACAATTTTGCTGGGTTGTATACGCACCGATCCAAAGAGCGTGCCTTTCTTGGACATAGCTAAGTACAGCCCGGTGCTGACAGATTTGATGGCAACAACTCCCACACTGACAGATCGGATTTCCATCAGGCCTGGAAAATAAAAGAGGGAACAAGAGTCTGGGTTAGAAACATCTAGCTGTGGGAGTTTTCCCATCAAAAGCCACTCTATCATTAGCGATTAGGATACCAGACAGCCATATGCCCTGGGAAGACAGGGTCCAAGCACACACACACACACACACACACACACACACAGGACATACACAATGACCTGAAAGAGCTCCCTTTATGAGAAGTCCAGTTGAGCTCAGAGCATTTACAACGACAGGTTTAAGTTTGATCATATGGTTGAGGCAATTGATCTTTACACATGTACCCCAATCTCAGATCACATCCTGAATCCTATAAGATTTTAACACACAGTGTCTCGTTCCTCGCCCCCATTCAAGCCTCCAGATGTGACACTCCACCCTGATGATGCCCTCTGTTGTTTACTGTGGAACATTAAACTTGTGTCTGCTGGCCACTTCAGCAGCCTCTCTAACCCACTTCACCCCATGAAAAAGCTGGCAAGCTCGTGGGCTAATTGTTTCCTCTGGGCACTGATTGCAAACAAGTCCCATGTGGCTCACTCTTGATCTGGTTTTTGTGTGCATACAAAAATGAAGGCACACACCCATTGTCATGGCTACGACAGCAAGATGTTTTGGAGATGACCTGAGGGCTTACAGCACGGTCCTGAATAGCAGCTAATTGCTGGAGATGAAGCTATCTTTTTTGGATGACATTTTTTTCTGGTTCTATTCGCCCACTTACACCCTCAAAAGTGCCCTGTTGTGGCCTGCTATCTGATCAGAGCACAGCATCTTATTTTTTACACCCCTGGAAACCAAGCCCAAACAGAGGAAACATGTAATGTTATTGCTCAAAGGCTAGGCACTGCTGGATATTTGTGAAAAATGATTGTTGGCTTTGGATAGATGCTGTAAACATAGCACCAGATCAAGGTGCTGAAGGACAGGGTGACCCAAAGCTGGTAGGAAATGAAGGAGTCATAAAAGCAGCAGTGGGCCATCGGCCACCGGACTGACCAATCCCCAGCTGTTTCGGTACAACCGCAAGTCTTATACAGGGCATTGACTGAGTTCTTGAGCAGTCTTGCTGGTTAAACCCACCCAGCGATGAAAAATAAACGTTCACACCGGGGGAGTCGCAGGTGCTACTCCCCCAGCACTCTTTTTTTTCTACCTATTTATTTGTGCAAATACAGATTTTGTTTGGAAAGAACAGTAAAGCTGAACTTGGCGCAAGGGCTCGACTTAATATGTTTTTGGATTAAATAATGAGTTATATATTTGTTTTAGACCAGGCTTTACAGGATGGCTTCACATATTTTCAAGTCTATCTTAATACACAAAAAGTCCTCCAAGCCAAATGACTTAAAACGCTGTTTGTCCTTTCCTTCCAGCACAACACATACGCAAGCCTTTTCTGATCTGATGCCACTATTGGCAAAGCCGTCAACCTCTGCTGAAAAATAATGTTTTTTAACACTATGTATGAGGTTTAAGCACAAATATGGCTGGGGGAGATTTAGAGAGAGATAGATGTTTACGTCAAAATAAGTACTTAGGTAAGCTTTTACAGAAGCATTGTGGTTTGGGTTAAAATGAACGGCATCTTCATCGTCATGGCTACTGTTGTTTATTCTGTAACGATGATGAAGAAGACTCCGCTGACACTGCCTTACCCGTATATAAAGAAGTACAGCATCAAAACAGGCATCATGATTGCCTGTGAGAGAGATCGAAGTCATTGTGAATCTCCTTTGCATACCAACTCTATCTGCTTATAAAGACTAGATGCCTTCGCGAATATGTGACGAAATATAGAATGTATGGAAGGGTCATAGGTCTTTGAACAGAAGGTAATTTATCCATGAGGCCCCTGTTTAAACATTACCAACCCAGGAAGTCCTTTAATGCATGGAACATCATATAGTACACTACAATTATAAACATGGTTAACATGGTTCAGGGACATTTGTGGTCTCACTGCAAAGGAAAAACAATATTAACTTACAGTCAGGAACATAGGACAAACACTGATTTGTCATTATCTCCGACCTCCTCACTTTGCAGACTTTGTTGCTCTATAGCAAAGTCAGCTCACGTCCTCTTTTGCTCTTGTAATAATTACTACAGCCACTAGAGGGATTTGTCATGTCTGTATTAATCGATGTTGTTTTAGGACATGATGCCGCCCCTCTTCTTTGGAAGATAGTCGATAATACAGAATTGACGTGTGCATTGAGTTTTTAGTTTGCCATAAATGTGTTTCCTGGTGATCCTTCTGTGCTGACAAAATGACCACAAAAGTGATGAAAACTGATGTATTAACACTGTCAGAAATAGTGTGCTAAATTTTAAGCGCTACAGTGGCTTTGTACTGGGGCAATATCATCGCAAGGTACAGCTAACCTCAGCAATAGCTACTTATTTGCACCCTTAGGCAGGAACAAAGATTTAATCTCCTTTTTATTGCAAGAATGAAGCTCATGAAGAACAGGTCCAGTATTTGATTCAGTGTGAATCAATCGGATATGCATACTCAGGATTCAGCACCTTCCTCTCATTACCCTTGTCCTATTGATACCCTTGATTTTTTCATTTATTTTTTTAATTTAACCTATTTTTTTAGTGTTTCTATTGTTGCATCATGGCATCGTTTGTGGAGAGCAAGAGATTTAAGAATTTCATTGACAGCGATTTCATTGACAGATTCTTGAATCTTGAAGCTAATTCCTTCTGCAGCTCTTCAATCATATGCTACAAGTTAAATCTAGGAGGAGACAGCATCTAAACATTGAATAAATACAAATAAATAAATCAAAACATTTTTGGTCATTTGGTATTTGGACAAACATACATGTCACCAATTGTACATTAACATTCAGAAGAGACAATACATAGGTGTACCTTTTACTGCCTGGGAACAAGTGAACCTTTTTGTCCTGAAAATGTATGTGTAGTTGCCTTGATGTCCAATAATAAGCCCTCAGGGGCACATTAGATTTTGCCTTGGGGAACAGAAACTGTAACTAAAATTCAGCTCAACGTCAGAGTTAAATTTTATAGTGAACGAGAACTGTGGCTTTTGTGCCCCTGATTCTTTATTTTGTAATAACTCAACAGAGGGAAGTCTTTTCAGTCAGTCTGGGCAGGAGTAAAAACAAAAAAGCAAAATGTTAAGCTGTACTCTTATATGTTGTAACGACTTAATCATCGGTGTCGAATATTGTAGAGATGACACCTGTAATACATGATCTGATGATAGCACACACAGATGCCACTAACTAACCTCGTCCTCTCTGCAGGGTGGCTGTTAATATCATCAGACTCCTCTTTCTGTTTTCAAAGAGAAGATCTGAAGGGCTCCAAAACTTAAAAACACACATCTGCTGCCCCCATCACTCTGAACATGCAACTATTACAACCTTTTTTTTTTCTTTTTCTTTTCAGCTCTGCACATCACCAGTCGTGCTTCCTGAAGTGAGGTCATTTACTCAAGGAACAGACACAAAGAAGTGCAAAAAAAAGAAGGACAGAAAAGACAGAGAGGAAGGTAAACAAACACAAACTCCTGTTGAGTGTCTTTCTTCTCTGACAGGAGCGTGTAAATGAAGCCCTCTTGACGCTCGCCGCAGCTGCGGGGAAGGATGGGGGGGCGGGAGGGGCGCCTCAGTTGAGTTCATCCAGGTATCAGCCCAGCTGCACCCCCATCATTCCTGCATCGCCTCTGATCCTGCGAGGGAACGTTAACACTTTGATGGCGGCCTCCTCCTTTACGAGCTGTGTTTACAAACACCGGGTGTGCTACGGCGGCACCTGGAGCGTGCAAGGGACTCGTAAGCAATTAGCTGAGGCCCGGCTGCTGATTGGAGCGCTGCAAGGATTTATGGGGGATTAGTCCAGGCCAATGAAAACCGGTGGTGCCTGAAAGTGGTGCCAGCAGTAATTGCCATTATTTGCTGGTTTGAGTTCCAGGCACAGTAGGTGTGTTGGAGGGATGTTTGTCGCGTCTGAGACACTGCGAGGAGTTAGCCACAAACAGTAAAATGACAGTGGCTAAAACTTTTTTTTTTTTTTTTTTTTTACTTGTAAAAAATAACTTGAATAAACCAATGTCTGATGTTGAGTTGTCAATGCACTTTATTTGTCTGTTTAATATTCATGTTTCAATCATTTTGTGAGGCGCTTCAACAAAATCTGCAGCACGTTAAATACTGTCCTCTCTCTCTCCTCCGGCCCTGTAGGTACCCTACACGTCATTTCATTCATACACGCTGGTGTCGTGGCCAGCAGACACAAAAGATCTGAGCACATGAAATGGGGATTTCACATTGTCTCGAGGAATCACTTGGGCCCTGGACGCTTGACCACACATCTATAAAGACCAGTTAGATCCATATAACTCACAGTCCCCCCTTTGAAAAGTCACTCCATTGTGTTCAAAGCCTGAGAAATCAGAGTGAGGTATTCCAAGCTATTAGAGGGTTTACCTAACTGCTGAAATCCAAAGGTCACATTACTGGAGGGAAAAAAAAACTGGATGCGAGTGTAGATCTTGAAGAAATGTACTGTAATAATGATATAGTGTTCTGGACCTTTTTTTTAATCCCCGACTTCATCTCAAATAAAAAAAAAATATTCATAGTCTGGTGTGACAGCTGACTATGTTTCGAGAAAGTTGAAGTATTTTAAAATTGTGAATCGCTATTATTCAAGGAATGTTTCAGTTTCTTTGAGCAATATCAGAAGAAGAAAGAAGAGGGAGAAATAATGGAGACAAATTAACTCTTTGTTCCTGAGCTGCAATGGAAACTGAAGGTCACTATTGCTCCGTGTTCTGCTGAGCAAGTATCAACTGATGGCCCTATTGAGCTCATGAAAAAGGTACTTTTGGCTTCCCACTTGCAATTGGCAAGATCTCTTAACCTTTGACATGTTTTGGCTGGGTCTGTCAATAAGCTCAAGCTGCCATTACAAGCAAATCCCGCACTATACATGTCTAGTCAACTGTGGACTTGCCATTTATTTCTGCTCTATGGGATTTTTAAAAGCATAGAAAAAGTCTTTTGCCCAGTTTTTTTTTTACTCTTTCTTTTCTTTCCGTCCCCCATTTTTTGGACGTTAGCCCATCGTCAGATCATTCAAGCCTTTTCTGACTTTGAAAAAAAAAGGCAGAAAGGAAAGAGAGAGACACTCTCACGGGGTTCCCTTTTGTCAGACTCATGGTATGGGGGAGGAGGAGGGAGCGAGTACAGGGCGAAGGTGCTGGTTATAAGATGGGGGTTTCAGCGGTGGGGGCTGGCGCTCCCAATGGCTGCCCCCCCCCCCTCACTGAAAAAAAACTCTTTGTTACTCACCTGAGAGGTGAAGAGCTAGACAAGATCTTATTAATGACCGAGCATTTTGAATGGGGCTCTACAAAGTGTGGCAAAATGGTTCCTTTCATCACAAATTTAAAGCAGAAAAGAGTGAAAGACTGAGCAAAGAGAGAGTGAGAAAAAGAGATTTTTCTGCTCCTTTCCTCCTGTCTTCTTTTTGTTCCTTTTCCCAGGTCTTTAATTTCTTGGGTTGCCCCCTTGAGCAGCCCTCCATGGCTCAGTGCTCGACCAGAGCAGAGCCTGGGAATCTCGGAGTTCCCGCTGTGCTCCTGCTCTTGATTGACATACCTTTTCAATTATTTCACAGTTTGCTTGCTTTTTAAACGAAGAGGGCCCTGTTGTTTTTTTCCTTGTGCCCTCCCTTTCAAAACACAAGCTTTTCATGTCGGGTCTGGGCTGCCGGGCCCTAATGGCTGTGACCAGCACCTTTGATCTGCCATGACCCCCTCGAAGGGTCTGGTACTGGGCGAAGCAGCCGCCTGTGTGTATCAGCACAGACAAAGGCTGCATCACTCACTATTGCTTTAAACACCTTGAGAGATTACCATGAGAACGGGCGCTGCAGTGGAGGCCATCACAGGTGGTGTGATACGGAGACAAGGACATTAACCCTTGAATGTACAGTAAAAATAACAACCAGTGACTGGCAGGGTCTTGTGGAGAAGGATGGTTTTTGGTGCTTAATTCCAGAGGGAATCACAACAGGTTTACATTAAAAGTTTTATCAGAACCATTTCTACTACACTTATGCATATTTATCATATATTTGTGGCTTTGGGCACCATTTTCTTTCACATACAGATTACAGTTAGATAAGCCAGTCGACGTGTTGCTTTGAGCTTCGGAAATGTTTGAGGTCAGGCATTTCACTGTCCCTCCACCAACAAATCTCCAGCACAGATGTCCTCCATCTTTCTTTCCTAGTCCTGCTAAAAGACTCAGCAGGCATCAAACAGGTGCTTGTCCGATCTTCCTAGCCCCTCTGTGTGGAATTTGGGGGCTGCATTGGGCAATTTTTGTCATTCTCTGAAATACGGTTGGATAGTAACACCCAATTTTACGCACTGCCTGACTAGCTGTGGGAAGATGTGAAAGCAGGTGGACCTCAGAAATTTGGTTAAGCACTGACTTAGTTGGAAAAACATGCCTTTGCTAAAAGATGACCTGACTCTGACTTTCTCTGTGATCAATCATTTGTCAATATGTCAGTACAGCTGTAAAACACAGCATGACAGAAGTCATTCACCTGTATTTATGTTGATTTTGTCAGATAACATTGCAACTCACACACATCTAAGAAGATGATGAGATGAGATATTTAAATGTTTTTTTGTTGGTCATGTGTCTTCACAGAACTGTTTCAGCTTGCTTATGTATATCTGAGCGTGACTACTGACAAAGAGACACTGCTGTAAAGACTACACCTGTATTCCCATATTCCCTATTATTCATTGTGTTGAGACAATGATTACTTGAAAACTAAACAGAGCTATTACAGAGAGATAGAGGTGGCACAGGGATGCAGGCAGAGGGAGACTATTAACAGGGTTTTTCCCCACTTTCAAGGGGCCATTCATAAGAACTGTAAACTTTGTATGACCTAGTTTATTTAGAGCGTACTGTGACCTTGATTTGTGTGCACGATAGCCCAGATAGATACATAACAAATGTTGCATTTTCAAATGAATTTCGACCACAGTGGCTGATTATGCTGCCATTATAAACGTTCTCTCTCTTCTTTTTTTAACTTTTAACAATGAAAACAAATCTGACTTGGGCAACTTTAACCTGCAGTCTGAAAGGCAGCCAACAAACACAAGCAATGATCGCACCCGCCCTTTATTTTAATAGCCTATAAAGCATAATCATGACCTTGATTTAGGGCAGAGGCCATCATTTACACCCTGACAACATAATGTTGAGCCACAAAAACTGTGATTATGGCCCTCAGCATGTAGTCACTGATCAAATTGTGTCATCATAAGAGTCACTGCCTATGTGTGCGTGGCTCAGAGGGCACAGTCAAGGCTCTACCTTCATTTTTAAACATGCTCTGTCTGAAAATAAAATAACAAAATGTTCAGATGAAGAGTGGGAGTGATTTGAAGAAATATCAAAATAACTTGTGTCGCTTAATAACTGTGCGCCTGGGCTACATTCCTAACTCGGTGTGTGAATGAAAGATAAACCCACCTCATATTGATTGGCGGATGACGGATATGAAGGCACGTCTCGTCAGTAGGCTCATTCACCGGGAGCTTGTGTATCTTTACTGCGCTGCACGTGATACTCGGGCCAGTGATGATCTCATTACAGTGAGTGGCTGATGTGAAAGCTGATCCTCAATTTGCCATGGAATATGACAGCACTGCAGGGACGGGGAGATGATTTACAGGGAACGGGCAGGCTGGACCTGAATAGTTTGCAGTTTGATCGCTCGCTCCCTCACGAAGCGGGCCGCCACGTTTGTCGTGAAGGTCAGTCAGTTTACTGTGAGCTGAGCTACAGCAATCTCCTTTTACTTTTAGGTGTTTAGAAAGCTTTATGGGTGTGGCTGTGGCTAATTAAGGCACCACTTGAAAGCAAATATATTAATAAATGTTTTCAGAAGGGTATACGAATGATCCTTTATCTTTCAAGTCATAATATGCCTGGTCGGGACAGCACTAATCAGTCGACTCGATGAGCTGAAGCCAGAGGATTCGAGCAGAAGAGGTGCAACACGCATGTATAACAAAAGACAACCTTGAGGGAAAGGCAAGACTAAACATGGTCTTCTGATTAATAATGACTTTAGTGGATGACTGAATATTTCTCATGGTATAGTACAAGTATGAGTATACTCCAACAACCAAGTTTGACTCCTGGGACAAATCCACCACGTGCCCTTGATTAGCAGATGGTGAGGAATTCTTCAGTTTCTTTTTCCAATGCTGAGGGGGTTGGTATGCCTTTAAACTGATTGCTGATGTATATGTCCTTTAAAAAAAAGAAAAAGTCACATATTGCTCTTTTTGTCGCCAGTGAAATCAAACCATGCTCACTCTCATGTGCACGCTCCTTCTATCAGGATGCACCAGGCTGCACTTCTCCCTCCGCAGCCTCACTCAGCAACCAGCCTTTAAGACTGACTCGCGTTGTGTCGCCAGGATGAGTGTAACGGACAGAGCAGGTGTTTCACATCTGCTTTTAAAAGCAAAAGTACCTGCTCTGACATGACTGATTGGAGTGCCACAATGATTTTCTGCCCTAAATCTTCAGGAACATTGTGGATGAGGTCTTGTTTGTTTCCGGTTTGTAAGCAGCTGCGTATTTTAATGTACTTCTGACGTTGCAGGTTTACTCGTTAACTTATATCTACCAACTCACTGTCATGAATATTATCTGTGGCTGTTGCATTTCCTGTGAAAGCACAAAACTTCACATCATAATTTGTGAAGTGATGAACCAATGGCCCTGTATTTCACAAAAACAAGACTACAGCTACAATGCAAAGTTCCCTTTTTTTTAGTAGCTTTTGAGGTTCAAGTCCATTTTAAAGACTCTGGCTGAGGTCAGGGGAAGCTGTTTTATCCTCCTCATCCAGAGGCTCACTCCTGCAAAAAGGTTAGACTTCATTATTTTGGTTCAAGTCGCGGGTTTGCTCAGGATTTCCCTCTCATTAATGTAAAAACACCCCGGCTGAGTCACTGTCCATAATGTTTCATGCGCATAGTGATGACATGATGACATTTATTTTTGTTTGAATAAGTGTGATCAGGCTCAAAATACATATGATGCAATGCCCTCGCTGGTTTAAAGGACCAACCAGTTCTGGACAGCAATATAAAATTTACAGTCTCTTTAACGGGAGCTTTGACTGCCACTCTGAGAGCTCTACTGTTCCAGCAGAGGATTTGTGCTTTGAGTGTGTGAGCGTGTGTGTGTGCGTGTCATGTGTAGTTTTATGTGTGTTTTGTGAGTGGGCCTCTGTTGCAGAGCAGAGCAGCTGTCGGTCTGCAGGCAGCGAGCTGTACCTGTCTTTCTCTTCTTCCTCCTGTTTCCCATCTGCCAGCTTGCCTGCCCGTCTGTCCCTCACATCTCCTCCGTTGTACCGCTTTGGTCTCCCTGTCTCGAGCCTAGGTCGCTCCCCTCCCGGGCTACCCCTCCTCTGCCTCCCCACCGCCCTGTCTGCACCAGGTCTCCGGACATGCATCATACCTATTAACTCTCACAGGACTGGGATGATTTATTCTTCCCTGGGCTGCACTGATCGCACACAAAAAAACCCTGAAAGGCCAAGACATGCACGCAAAGCGCTCAGCACGCTGAAGCTGCCAATTGCAGGGTTTTTCTTGCGCTTTTTTTTTAGATAGGAGACAAAAACGATGAGAAGATGAAGAAAAAGAGCAAAAAAAAGCCTAGATAGTCAGTAATGAAATGAACTGAACAGACCCCACCCAGATCATCCGGCACTTGTAAGTAAAAGCAGCACATTGAAGTTAACATGCCGAGTAATTTGTCCCAGCAATTCTGCTCCTGAAATGAGCTCAGACTGTCTGGAGGTCTGAGTAGTGTTTCTCCTGCCTAATTTAGCTCTGAATTCCTGGACAGTTAGGGATCTTTCAACTCAGCTCATATTTGATTTGATCAAACAAAATGTTTTTTTTTTAAAGTGCATAATTAAAGTAAAAACAAAGGAAATAAGAAACAGGGATACAGGGGTTTATTTTACGCACTTGAACTTTCACAGATCCAAACATACTGTCACTCTCTAAATTTTGAAATCTAAATCTCTGTACACTCTGTGTGCTTGTATTTTTGTGAGCGCACTCCCTTGCATGTGGCCCACCCCAAAAAATAAAATAATAAAAAAAAAACAATGGACAGAAAGGACAGGAAGAAAGGAGAGAAAAGACTGGCAGAGGGCTGGTCTTCCCTGCCCACATATCACTTGCTGTTCCCACATTCCATTAAAGTCTCTGGGGGGATGAGAGTGAAGATGAGACTGATAAGATTATTTTTCTCCTGTCTTTTTTTATCTCAGTGTAAATTCAATGGACACTGCCTTTTGTT
>JAOXYL010000105.1:18449953-18461082 GCA_028564955.1 Terapon puta
GTCCCTCCAAGTCCTTCTCCCTCTCCCCTCTTCCCTCAGCTGTTCCATGCCCCTGCTCCACTGGGATTGATACAATATTTTCCAACCTCAATTAGCAGAGAGCCTGTTGACTAATTCCAACTGTTTTTGCACCTGAGAGGGAGCCGGGGCTGGAAAAACTGAGTGGGGTGGAGGTGAGGGCCTGGGTGTAGCAGGCAGAGCTGTCGGGGCAATATAGCTGTGTCGACAAGAGTGTAAGGGCAACACAGAGGCCAGAGGAGGGGTCAGCCAGACCGCTGGGCAGCGTTCGTGGAGCAGGCTGGGGACAGACCTGAGCTCAGCCGCTGTAGCTTAAGCAGTGCATGCAGGAGATGTGTTTTAAATAAAATGATAGAATAATGTGGAAATTATAACACAGGCCAAAGCATTGCGGTTTCTTCAACACCTCATGTGTCTGGATTTGTCTGTGTGGGAATGTATGTGTTTCAGCAAGCGCTGCAAGCATTGAAATACAGGTGCTTATTTTAGTGTTTCATCAGATAGAAAAAGATATGTCAAAGTGTTTAATCAAATCATTGAAGTTCACCGTGTCCTATTTCCTGCATGAGATATGTGCTGATGTTGCGCTCCAGTATCCTTGTCATTGCTCTTGTCATTAAATATGTACAACTTCCTGCTTGTCCCGCCACTCTAATCTATAGTGTGGCTGCCGTATCAGTATCAAGAAATCATGTGGGTCAGGAGACTTTGAGTCTGACTGAAAGTCTTCATATGCGAGACCAGTAATGGTAGCCTCGCACAGAAACAGAGTAAGACTTCAAAAGGGCCTTAAACCAGATCTGCCCCATTGTGAGGCGAGGCCACAGGCTGACCACAAGGTCTACATGACCACTGGTTTGACGCTGTGCTCGGCTCAGGGTGCAGGTACACGCCCTCGCTCTGTGCGAGCACAGATAGAATCGTTCTTTCCACCAAAGGAAATGAGAGGATGATGGCTAAAGTGTATGAGGGCATTGCTTTTAAGGGGACTGCACTTTTTCATAGAGAGCTACTGCAACCACCTAAGCATTAATGACATGACTATGGCAAGAAACAGCGTGAATTTCACAGCCTCAGGCATAACTTTTGCTACTTTCCAAAGGCTTTGAACACTTGTTTCATTTCAAATTCCCTCCCTCCCAAATTGGTACAGCTATGACGCCTCTCGCATTTACATCTGAAGTGTCAAATCCAAGCAAAGTTTGGGAGTAATATTTCATTATGGGGGCTGACATATATTACCTCTCCCTCATATAATATGAGAGAATAATGTCCCAACTTGGAGAAGCCCACACATATATATTTAACACAGTAATAATTCATTTCAACTTGAATTTCTACCAGTGTGTGTGGTTTTAAAAGATTCTGCCAGGTGACTAATCCCGGCAGGTTAACAAATGTCATCCAGTCTGCAGCTTGGAGCTTAGTGAAACAGTGGCAACAGACTGACTGGCCTATTAGCTGGACGCAGCAGCTGCTCCTGCCCCCAGTAGCCGTATGGAAAAATTCTGACTCACCCACTTGTATAAAAAGGCATTAACGACCAAATGCATAAATATTACCGTTAAAGGCATAAACGTCTCTAAGGGCTATCCAGTCAGTCAGCCGGTGACTAATGGAGAAGGAGGTCAGATCATGAGCAGAGTCTGACCTGGTCAAGCATCTGAAAGACACCCATTGAAGAGGCACGGCTGCTGTATGAACAACGTCTTCTCAGGTGTCCCTGAACCACACATCAAATACAGACTGCGGGCTCGCCAGCAGAATAACCTAAGCGGTTCTATCTGGAGCACATGCTGAACGCAGTGCTCACACTGGGAGGTGTTGTCCAGTCTTAGCAGGTGCTAGGAGGCGTGTTGTGGTGCGAGGGGGAGGCACAATCACAGGAGACTCTAAAGAGAAATTTATAGCTGGGAGCATGATTGCCAGAAAAATGTAATGGCAAACAGTAAATTTCCCTACAAAGAAATACCATTGCAGGTTGCATGAGGACAGCTCACTGCTTTGAAACTGTTTTTACTCCTTACTTACTGAAACTGCAGTCTCATTAATGATGCCTCATTACACTGTTGGGCAATACACAATCTGTGTTTGTATTTGTTTAAGGAATGTGTTTCCATGTACACCTGCTACTTACAATTGATGCACTTTCATCACAGTTTTGACAAGTTAATCCCCACTGAAACTGAAGCTTTTTTTTTCCGTGCCCACTTTGCATCACCAACTGATGCTCAATGTCTCTCCTCATGTCAGCTTTCCTGTGCCAGCTGTCCCATGAGGAGGCTAAATCCACACTAGGGTATTCCCTTCTTACCTAGCAACGTGTCTCTCCCATGTTCTAAACACAACACAAATAGCACAGCAGTGATAGAACCATAGGATATCCCTGTGAACGCTATAAAAGTGAACAGAGAAGAAAGTCCAGCCATAAAAAATAAGGGTGAGAACGTCACAGGGTATCCTGTCCTCTCCGTGACACCAAATACACATTTGAGATACAGAACTCAGATGCACTCTGGCTGTGCCAGCTACTTACTGTCTGCGTAGTTTTTCCGCCGAGTGCCGTCCACCTTGCCTGTCTTGTCAATGCAGAGGAAGAACTTGTTGGCGGAGTAAAGTCGCCGTAGACGGACGTCGCCTTCTAGGTGATTGTAACTGCGAGTGTGCCTTTCCAACGTCCATGAACAATTGATGCCACTCGCCAGCACCTGAAGGGGTTCATGCCCTACCCCAGGAGGACAGGCCCCTGTGGCCGTGCCAGCAGTGACCAGGAGCAGGGTGAGGCATGCCAGGCAAAGGGAGGCTGCGCTGGGCAGGGGGAGAGGTCGCCCAGCGGAGGCTGCAGTAGTGGTGGTGCCAAGGGCAGGTTCAGGACTGAGATGAGCTACGGACGGCGTCCATCTGCACATGGTGGGTCAGACTCCCAAGGTGCACCTTGTGCAAGCTGTAGGCATGCTGATGATCGGGAGATGTCCCAGTGGAGGGATGACAGGAGGGTGGGAGTCCTGAAGTGAGAAGGGAGGGAGATGGCACTCACAGCAGATCTTCTGGATGCGACAGATAACCAGTCTCCACTCTTGGCTGGCAGCAGGCCTTCCTACAGCAACAAACTTGCCAAAGTTTCTCCAGCTGTCATCTTCAGTCTTCTTTCAGATTCTTTTTGGCCGGTCCTCTCATGTTTTGCAATTTTATGAATCCACCTTTAAAAGTTCCGCTCCTTGTCTCCTCCTTGGACTGAGGTCTTCTGTCCCTGCACCACAGAAAAAGTCCCGGGATGTATGAGGATGCACATGTGTGTGTGTGTTTGGATAGATATGTGTGTTTTGTGTGAGTGTGGGTATAAAGTATGAGTGTGTCTATGTATTTGTATTTGTGTGTGTGTCTGTGTGTGTGCACCTTGCGATGCTCTACTCTTTCCAGCTGAATAGGAACAAGGTGCCTGTCTGAGCTGCTGACCCGTGGCTGAGAGGGAGTTGAATGAGGGTTGGTGACTGACTCTGTGCGTGTGTGTATGTGTGAGTGTGTGATACTGAGAGAGGGAGAGAGAGAGAGAGAGAGAGAGAGAGGAAGTGAGCGAGTATGGGAGGGAGAGAGCCGGTGTCTTTGCAACACAGAGACAGAGAGAGAGAGAGAGAGAGAGAGAGAGAGAGAGAGAGAGGCAGTGAGAGTGTGTCTGTATGTGTCAGAGTGAGCGGCAGTCAGCGAGTGTGTGTCAGCCAGCACGGGGCAGTGAAGCAGCAAGCGAACGGCCTCACGCTCTGCTGTGTGCAGACAGTCAGTCAGTCAGTCAGTCAGTCAGTCAGTCCTCTCTTCTGTGGAGGCACCGGCTGAGCTGTCCTGCATTTTATCCTGGGCAGGGCCAGCATCTAGGGGGTTGAAAGGAGAGGGGTGGGGTGGGGGGAGGTGGGGCCACCACACTCATTCATAACCATTTCAAACAAATGAGAAAGCCTGCATCCCCTTTCTATTCTGTCTCAGAAAAGTTTATTCTTTGAGAAGCAAGTCGTTTGATTTTCATCTGAGGATTTTATTATCCTCTTTTCTTTTTGTTTTGTTTTTTTTTCCGAACAGGGGTGGGGGGTGTCGGGGGAGTAACAGACACCTGGAAAGACTTACATCCCTTCCTATCCCATGACCTCTGCTGTCTCCATTTGACATGAATGGTGAAGCATTTTGTAACACGGTCAAATCAGCTCCATTACTGTCCAGTGAACCAGCATCGAGACCGGTTTTTGACACCTTCGCTCCCTTTTATTCTCTCAGGCCACATGGGGCAAATTAAGGGAGCCGTTCCTTTTTCCTCTCTCTCTCTTTCTCTCTCTCTCTTTTTTTTATGGCCGCTGGTTTGAATCATCAGGCAGTCGCAAACACAGAGCAGGTTGCGGGAGTGTCGGCGGAGTTAGTCCAGATGAAGCCTGAGAGACTTTCTGATCACCTGTGTTAATATTTCAATGAAACAGAGTCTCTGATCTTTGCCGTTTAATTTGGGGGAGCAGGGCGGAAACGGAGAACACCTTTTTTTGTGACTTCCCACACTCTTGTCTGTTTTTTACAAGCTGTGTAATGAACCTGATTAGGGCAAGGCATTAAAGCTCAGCCAGCCCTTTCCAGCGCACAGAGATGACTCCTTCAGTCCAACCCCAAACACACCGACCAAGAAATACTCTGCACATAAGAGCAAGAAATACAGCTTAAACAAACAAAATATAATACGTTGGCATGATTTAGGGTGGTGGTGGGCAGATTTTGATTCCTTTGAAAAGAGTTGGGCTAGCAGTTTCCCCTTGTTTCCAGTCTTTGTGCAAAGGTACGCTAACTGCCTGCTGGGTCCAGCTACATATTTAGTGGTAATATAAAGCTTTGATCACACTTCAGTGCGGATGCTGTCATGCACAGCTGCAGGCTTTCCAACCAGAAGCACACACCGTTCTGTGCATGCACGCCACAAAACAAGATGATGACCTCATGACAGCAAGAAGAGCATCTTCATTTCTTGCATTTTGACTGAACAGCAAAACAAAAGATAACAAACAATAAATCCATAATGGCAGAAAGAACTGTGCCACTTTACTCTTTAATAAGTTCAGTCATGACAGTTAGAAATGTCATGTAATATAAACAATATTCGGATCATGAGGATCCAATCACGGCCATGCGGCTACAGCAACCACAAATTGCCCTCAAGTGTATTTCTCAAAATGTTGACCTGTTCCTTTAAGTTTTTCTTTTTTTTAAAAAAGTGAAGTACAAACGAGCAACTGCGTTTTGTTCCTTGATGCAGTTTGTGGAAATGTAAAAAAAGAGAGATGAAAAGAGAGAAAATAGAGAGATGATGCAGAAGCTCTCAAGCGGGGCTGTCCAGATAGCGGTGGCAATTACCTCCCTTTTAAAACCCTCCTTGTTTCAATTATGAGTGCCACCCCGAGGCCACGCTTGTCCGGCGCTGGAAGTGTGTTTGAGGAGTTTGTGTTCAGAGAGGGTGACAGTCACTTCACACTCTGTAGCTTGTTAACTGCCCCCAGAGACTTGCTGTCCCCCTATTTAAACCTTCCCATCATAAAAAAGAAAAAAAAAAAAAACCTACGCGAAAGAGACCAGTCACCTCTTTCTCTGAGCTCCCTGCTTCAGCCCCCAACTCCCCCAAGCCATTCCTGTCTACCTGCCGGTATGCTCTGCTGCTTGGTGCCTGCCAGGCTCCTCATCAAAGCCACTTTCAGCACACATCTATGTGGGCCCTTCGTAAAAGTCACAGTGTTTCACCCTCAATTAGAGCGCGCTGCCATGTCTGTTAACTTCCTCAGGCTTTATCCTCTTTCCGGCCCTTAACCCATCTTTTCTCTTCTCCTGCTCCTGAAATCTGTTGCGCGTAGGATATTTTCAAGTCACCGCCACGCGTGAGCTTTCCAACATTACTGGAACTGATGGGAGTCAGAACGAGAAACAAAGAAGAGCAAGAGAGAGGGATAGAGATTACTGTGAATGTGTTTTTTGTTAGTGTTGTATGAAGTTGTTTCCCCATCTGAAAAAAAAAAAGATAGTTTTCAGGACATCTGAGTGTTTGCAGACTTGGCTCAGTAATTCATTTATTGTTCCCTTTCTATCGGCACTGTGATAGGAAATAATAATTCTTAACAAACTTACATAAGGGTTTTGGATAAGGGCTGTTTTTTCATGAAAGTACCTCGACTGAACACAAACCATACAACACTGATGTGGATGTATCATCAAGACCGACTTTCAAAAGGCCGAGTGTTTTTTTGTGAACGCTTGCTCATCAGATGCTTCCAGCTAATCGTCCCAACAGACTCCACATGTCAATTATAAACTCTCCAGACGCCTTAACCATTTGTTTTTCCAATATGATATTTATAGCATAGTAGCATAGTCATAGAAATTACATTAGAATTTTTTTGACCACCTGTAGCTCATCGGAAAAAAAAACACATCCTGTTTCTGCCCAATTGAAATGCTCAATTAACTATACATGATGATGATTTTATTTTCTTCTAGAAATCATTTTTTATATATTCTCAGATCAGTCAACTGTTCCCTTGACCAAAAGGTTTGGGCGATAATTTCAAATTTCTTAAGAGCTAAGAAACAGTGACACTTAACACTTAGATTGTGCACACTATTATTCAAATGTTACAGTAAAAAGTGGGAAACAGCAATGTTATATCTTCTTCATAGCACAACACAGAGCCAGGCTTTGTAATAAAATCCCACTGTAATTAAGATGATTTCCTTCTCTACAGACAATGTTAAAGTATGTGGTTCTCTCTCTTGATTGTAAAATCAAATAGAAATAAGTAAATTCGTTCCATATTTTGATTTGATAGGAGACAGGTTCTTTCCTTGTTCTCTGCTGTGTGGTGGTGCCTCTCTGTTAAACAGACAGGCCGATAAACACAACAAAGAGAGAGAAAAACAGGGGAAAGTGAGGGAGAAAAAGGAGCCTACGAACCCCCAGGAAGTTCCAGCTGTCCTTCCTTTGCTGAAATTCCCCGTAATTAAAATCATACAATCAGTCAATGTACTGTACGACTTCTCAAAAATCAGAGTGCCCCCTGAGGTCAGCACCAAAGCTCAGGCCTCATGTGAGTGTCAGATGTGGCAGCAGATTGCTTTGTGGTGTCTTGGAAGCAAATGTTTGGGCTCTGAGCTCAGTGCAGGAGCAGACGTAAGCGTAATGTATTTCTTTGTCTTGCCGCGCAGTCTCTTGCTGTTTCATGTTCCATGTCGAAAACTACAGTAATTTATACATTTTCTAAGTTGTAATAGGTTCTGAGAATTTAATAAATTTACACTTTAGGCTACCTCTGTTTCCAGTTGTTGGGTTCATTTATAATTTACAATCGTAAGTCAGGTTGGAATCTAAGTTTCTAATATGATAAAGAGGGGCCACAAGGAACATTTGGGGAAAAAGACTGGAGCAACTCTTTGAGGCTTTAGATAGACACATTAAAGCAAAATAGCAAAAGCAAAATGTTGACACATCTAAGTTTTCAGCACTTTAGGATACTAATATTAACTGATTACCACTAGAAACTAACTACAGCAATGGCTGATGGGAATGTCATTGGCCTTATGGGTGTTGCATCATTAAGCAAATTGATTTGACTTTCATGATTCATTCTGAGGGGAAATGAAAGTCTGCGCAAATGTTTGTCTTAATGTCAGTATTTGTTGAGATATTTCAGTCTGGAAGGACGTGGCTGACTGTCAGACGGACGTTGCAGTCGCCGGAGCCCCGCCGCTAACAAAGCTAAGAAGATCCTTGCTGCAATTTAGTGTGATCTCTATCTACCACAACATGCCTGATGCCTGTCTGTACGGATGGATTATCTTGGCTCTGTATCCCCTGAGTTGCGTTGAGTTGAGCTGAGCTGGTCTGAGCTGTGTGGGTGTGCCCTGAGCTGAGAACACCGCTCTGTGAGCCAGGCACCCAAGGAGGATGTTCTCAAGTGGAGGAACCTAATCTTTCCCAGCAGGAATCCAAGCGGCTCTGTAAGTGTATGAATAGAGATAATATCTCTATAATGAGGCCTGTTTTGTACCATCAAAGTCTTCAAAAGGGTCTGAAACCCGACCTCCCTCCTAGCACTGACAATCCCTCAGTAATAGCTCCCTATTATTAATTGTTTTGCCTTCCTGCTAAGTCCTTGTCCCTCTCTTTTTCTCTCTCGCCCTTGTAGTTGTGTTTTAGCTGCTCACCCATGACCTGCCGCTTTTAAGTTTTCTGACATTCTGCCAGTTTGTAACTCAGTGCAACGAAGGTGTTTGTTTTCTGTTTTTTTTTTTTTTTTTTGTAAATGAAAGTGTTTCCAGACACGCAGCAATCTACTTTCGCTTTACTGGGTGTGCTGCGCTGCGAAGAGTTACAACACTCACATAAGGAAATTATCTCGCGCACACTATTCCCGGGCTGTAAATTCTTTTAATTTCAGCGATTATGCAATTTCTCTATTCAGCACGTCCAGCACGGCCTGTGTTGTTGCGTCAGGCCCAGCGCAGGTGTGCTTCATATCTTTGAGCTGTCTGCTGTGGTTGGCTGACAAACATCCTGATGTGGTTAAAGGAACTGACCAGACCACCCCAACTCAGCCCCACTGAGGACATGTCCCTTTGCATATCCTGCTTCGTGACCATTGTCTATTGTCAGCGGCATTATGATAAGTGGGTTTGTCTATCTGATGCTGTGAAAAGTTCTGAGAGATGCAGAGATCCAACTGACAGATAGTGTTTGATGAAAAAAATGTGACTTGTCAGGGGTGATTAAACATCTGCGCGATGCTAATCTGACATATCCGAAGCACACATCAGAGGACACGGATATGACGGGCCGGTGGCGAGGACGGGGGAAAAAAGCACTTTAGAAATAGATGCTGACTCGGCATGTCTTCCCTCTCCTAATAGGTGCAGTAGCTTCGTCTGAAGGCTGAGGTTGAGCCAGCAGCACTGAAGTCTGAAGTGCACATCATTCTTTCAAATTATTCTATTAAGATATACTTGTAAATAGCAGAATAGAAGCATGACACATCTTAAGGCATTTTAACTGACTCACTAATTGAATCCATCTTAAAATGCATGTGTGGGGAAAGCCAGTAAGAGCGGTGTGAGTCATAGCAGTCCAGTAAAGGCCTGTGCAAAACCCTGAAACATCATTCTGGTGCCTGTCTCTCTGTAATGGACAGTAATGGACATAAACTGTGTGATGTGATGACTAATATTTTGTAATTAATATCTTTATTAGTTCTCTGGAAGATTATAGTAGGCCGGAAAAAGGAGTCCAGAAATGTCATTAAAAAAAGTTCAATAAAGTTTTCAAATTTAGCTCTAAATATGAGTTCCTCAGATGTCAGATTTGTGGAGTCTCATGGGTGAAGTTCCTTAAGTTCCTCCACATGGTGACAGGTCACTAATTCCATGTAAGTGGTGCGTGTACGCACACACACACGCGCGCACACACACACAAGAGAGACTCTCACACACACACGCAAACACATGCCAAAGGCATTTACCAACACAAGCATCTCACAGAGAAGTATCTCCATCAAAAACAGCCCTCTCTCCATCTGTTAAACAAATAGGGAGCCCCTACAAAGGTGTGCAAAAGAATCCACATGATCAAAGTGTGTGAGAATGGCAGCCTTGTCCTGGCCTGGCCATTATCAGGCCCCATGAATGCCTGTCTTCTCCTCTTTTGTCGGTCGAGGCATTGACAGTCACTCACCCGGCAATGACTGTCACACCAGCGCAAAGAGCCAGCCGCCGACAGGGGCCAACCACATCAAACGAGGCTGTCAAGGGGCCCTGCTCGTGAACCGTGGCAACAAACACCTCCTGATCCTCACCTACAGCTCAGCAGCAGACACCCACCGCTGTGCTCTCAGCCACTGCCTCCACTGAGAAAAGATGTACTGCCTGGACCTCATTTCCCTCTCTGCAGCCCCCCTTCTCTCTCTCTCTCTCTCTCTTTCTGTCCCTCTCTCTGTCAAGTAGTGCTTGTGTTAACCTCCAGCCTGCCGAGACACAAAGGCCAGCTAAAGTGTTTAAGAATGCTTTATGTATGCATGACAAGGGGAGGCTGACACTGCTGCGGGTCAGAAGGTACACAGGATGTGAATGAGATACACTCAGTTTTACTTTCAATTTGGAGCTGAGTCACACTTGATTTAAACTGGATGATGTTTGAACTTCAAAAGTCGCCTGGAAGAAGATGACGATATTTTTCAATAGGTAGTGACAGGCACTTTGGTCAAGTCAGCATGAGCGGGGGTTGCACTTTTATACAGCACTACCAGCTTCAGATGATGTTTCTGGAAAGAAATTCAACACCGCATTGTGTGTTTTTCATCGATTAATAAGAGGTTTATAATATTTGTGACAATAACTGTATAATAGTAAGCAGCATTGCCACCAGAGATTTTGGACCACATGAAAGAATAAATATTGCCCCCCCCTCAAGTGATCACCCATGCAGGCTACTATAACAAGCCACAGCTGCAAAACCGATTTGATTACGCTGAATCGTAACAATGAATTTATCTTTGCAGGCTGGAATCCCTCCTGAAGTCTGATGTTAATTACCTCATACATAGTCTACCGGCATTGAATGTGATGTACAACAGGATAATATATAGTGCATCCTATTAAAATTTCAACATCATAAAATCATCTACCAGCATTTCTGATGACTGACTGATGGCTGACACTGAGAATACAGTAGTCTTCTTATGAATATATATAATATCTAAATATCCACTTTAATATTTCATTTCAATGCCATGGTCATTCTGACTATTTGGTTGAAAGTAGCCCACTGCAGTTTGTCAATAGGAATGTAATTATCTAGTCATGAAAAATATGTTGTTGTCATATGTTGTTAAAATAAAATAAAATAAATAGTTTTAGTTATTATGTGGTGACAAGTGAATAATTTATTTTGAACGATATCTGTCTTTGGAGAAGGAGAGGAAGATTTAACTTTTCCATCAAGAGCCACAGATTTCTCTAAATTGTAAAACTAGCTACTGTCAAGGAGCTTCTCACCTCTTTCAGCTGAGAGTATGTCAGACCAGTATGGATGAACAGAGGGTTTCGCTGGAGCT
>JAOXYL010000105.1:18477186-18490688 GCA_028564955.1 Terapon puta
AAAGGAAAGAAATAAAAGACATTTTGCCAAGAGTTACACTAGAATATCAACACCATTGTAATTTCTATATGCTAAATATACAGCCGGTGGGTGATTCATTTAGCTTAAAATCCAGAAAAGTGGTAACAGCTTGCTCTGTCCAAATAAATCCCTGTAAAATTTGTTGCTTGCGACTTCCACTCGTCTTTGTGCTAACCTAAGATAACGTTACGAGAGCGGTACCAATCTTCTCATCTAGTTCTCAGCAACAAAGCAAACATCGAGCGCACAAAATGTCAAACTGTTCCAGTAATTTCACTGTACTAGATTATGAAGGATGAATCATGATTTGATATCATTTGTATTCTTTCAACTGCAAAAAAGCTTTCTAATGGGCCAAGACATGAAAGTACAGCAGGTTTCTGCTTCCCATTTAAGTGATGAATGAATACATTTGTGTTCCTCCCATAAGGAAAGTCAGTTTTCACCCCAACATGCGGATGTATCTGAGCCAAACAAGCCTAACCATCGAATTGAATGCACTCTCATGCCGCACAATGCTTTCTGTCGAGTGAGAGGTGCCCCCCCACCTCTGCTGCCTCACAATGTATAATGACTGTCCGTTCGGTTCATGCGCTACGTGACAAACAAGGCCCGCTGCAGAATTGTTCATTTTATCTGACACATCCTTTAAGCGTTTCCTGCTGGCAGTCACTGTCATGAGATGGATGACCTCCAGTGGCGTTGTCCTTTCAGAGGGAGCTGCTGGCGGATAAGCGGGCACAGTGGCAGAAGATCCTCCTCCAGGCCCTGAGGGAGAGCAAGATGATCCTGGCTAAGACCAACACCAAGGACTATAAGCTGAGCCTTTATCCCCACCTCTGTCTGCTGGAGGATAGGGAGTATGTTGACATCATGATACAGGTAATACAAACCACCTGACCCAGCTTTCCACTCAGTGAAAAGTCTCAGATTCAACAAAGGCTTGTTGATGTTTGAGTCAAAGAGATTTTCGAAGATCATTTTGCTGCAACACTGTAAAAAAAAAAACAACAAAAAAAATTGATTTGTGGTGATGTCACTGCTACGCTCCTTTGTTTTCTCGACACTGCCGTTGCGCAATACGACCCAGCCATTCTGGGAACCACAAAACACAAATCAAGTGGCTGACAGTGACAACAGCTGCGAAAGCTTCAGGCCTCATCTTTGGCAGCAAAGGGGAGCTCGCTTTGATCAGACACCTTTTGCTTCCAAGATAGACAAATGCACAGGATGCGATGTTGTTTCTGAAGAGACCATTTTCACTTTGATTTCCACCCTGACTGAAAGATGACTTTTTCATTGCACAGCTCTGCCAAAAGTTACAGGATTTTCATTAATGTTTTTGTCTGTTTGACCTCTTTGAAATGTGTCTTTCTCTTGTCCAGAGTGTTGCCACCCTCCCTCCCAGCGGAGAGTCACTGAAGGTTTTAGCCAGAGATCTGGGCCACAGGGTCTACACCAAGTACTTTGTGCGGCAGAAGCACGAAAATCAAATGGTGGAAAAGCTGGGCAACATTTACAACGCTTACACACACCTGCTGGCGAAAGACACCGAGGTAGAGAAATGAATAAGCTCCAGATATTTTCCCGTATGTGTATGTATGTTAGTTTCTCTTCACCAAATATACTGTTTTGTCATAAAAAAAATTGAGGCGCAAGCTTATCTCTTGATTTGTGTCTTTATCATACATGTATCAAAATTATAACATTCAAATATTATCTTAAAGATTTAAATTTAAATGTCTGTAAATTGCCACTTGAGGTAACACAACGGTTGAGCCTGTGGTCCACTGATAAAAGCCAGCAGCATTTGCAGCACCACGGCCTGGGTATTGTTAGTGACTTTCCTTGAGAAATCACAAGCTGTGCACAGTTATGCTTTTAACAAGGCTTTTAACACGACAAACTTACTCTTCAGATCATCCGTGTGTGAAGCAGCGTGCTGTTTTTGCAGGTCTCTGTTACATTGTAAGTGAACTGTTAATGTAAACAAGCTGAGAAAAGGCCACTGACTACAGATGATGACAGTGAGGTCAGGAAAAAACACCTGGAATTACTGCTTGTGCCACAGGTGCAAAGAGAACTAAATGAAAATCCTTCAAGATTATACATTTAAATTACTATAAAACATTTAGCATTGTAGCTTTAAAAGCTGTAGACAGAAAGGCTCCTCTACAGAATATGCTACATAACCTGCAGTGGTGCAAGCTAAAGGGCACTATAGTTAATTATCCCAGCTTACATGTGAAAGCACAATATATGGTTATCAGTTCTGATTCTCAAAATGACTGTGTAGCAGCTCTGATGCTGTTGAGCTGGGATAATATCCTCTGCTTTTGTCACCAATTGTTTTCTTGAATTGCAAAGCGTTGCTTTTGTTTCTTTGTGTGACAAACCACACTGAATGACTCAGTTGTTTTCAGATCTTATTCAGTCATGAAGTTAATGAATTGAAAATGTAATTAAAACTCAGTTGTGGTACCTTTCCTAGAAAAGGTGCGCGGGTCACAACCTTAAATATTACCCTCAACATTTAGATATATAAGTTGAATAAATGAGCGATTGATAGGTGGAGAAATGTGGAGGGGACACTCTGTAACAGTGGTAACCAGCTCATTGACGCGCTGTTCATTATTTCTTCGTTTAATCAGTGACAGAGTTACTTAAATGGTTTTTCACAGCCAGTACTGCTGACTCAGTGTTCCACCAGTGTTTTGATGGTTCTGGCACACTGGGGAAAAACACTAATGTCATCCAGACTAAAATAAGCAAGAGCCCATTATACTGCAGCAGCTAGTTAGACTAGAAGTTAGTTAAGGTGTTCATTCATGCAAGTTTTTTTACATGCAGCCTTTGTAGTTAAAATGATGCCAATTATTGGGCTTTTTGTTGTTTTTATGACACAAATGATTAATCCAACTTCTTACTAGTTTGAGTTCTTACTTACTAGCATTTCAATTCCCATGCCTGAAGGTTAAACACCATCAATATCCGACTAAATTGCCTGTCACTTCAGGTCAGTCTTATTTATATAGACCTTCATCACAACCCTGAAAAAAGAGTCTAAGCAGCGACTTAAGGCGGTTGTAGAGTGGATGCCTGGAACAAATCCTGTTTTTTGCCTCTTGCATCATCCCTTTGCTGAAGGTTTTTGTGTGTTCTTGTTTTTGGCTGACACTTTTTATACATCTGGGCCTTCTGCAGCGTTCATTGTGTGTCTTGAAACGTAAACCAAAATGCTTTTAGGTCTGAATATCAAAACTGAGATCTTGTGGTCTCTCTCGCATGTCGACATGCTTTCCACACAGTGTTGCCTATCGTGATGAGTAATGACTTGCAATATCTTTGTACTTTGCAAGGTACCAACATGATTATGCCCCATGCCAGATGAAAAACATCCCACTTCCACTTTTTTCCCTCTAGGTGTGCAACGTCCTTCCCAGGGAGCAGTGGTGTACGCTGGAGATGGAGCAGAGTTCAGGACCCTCGCTGCTGGGAGGAGAGAGGTGTTGGCCGTACACAATGATGCTGGAGCTGGGCACCTACTTGGTGGATCTGATGGTCAAGAACCTCAAAATTAACAGCGACATCCTGAACCCTGCTTTCGACAGAAAACTCATCCCAGTCCTCTACCACATGTACACTTTCCGTAGCACGCGGCAGGTATAGTGACTCACACCTTTCCGACAGGGGGATCAGACCCTGGAGTTAGTGCCCATGATGCTAAAGTGATCTTTGCCAAATAGACTTGGCTTTGGAAACCTCGTAACAGGATTCTTGAGCATTAACTTGGACCAAAAAAAGAGTTGTAGTCAAGGATTACACGATTATAAGGGATGTCCTGGAAATTAACATTAACAAAAAATATTCAAAAGGATTAAAATTAAAAGTTGTTCATAATGACAAGCCTCCATCAGTCAGATCAAATCGTGATATTCATTTAGTTGGTTTTTTTTTTTTGGTTTTTCTTTTCACACAGTGGTTCTGATTAAAGGATTTCCCAGAGACAGTTTATGTAGCTGGAGAGTTGACATTTTCATTAATAAGCAAAGAACCACATTGGAGCCGAAATAAAAGAAATACCTGAAAACACTTGACCTTCACTTTGGATCAGAAGACTGTCTGTCACTCTAAAGCCTATTACCTCGTCCACTTGTGCACCCGCCTGTCCAATGTGAAGCTCTGAAGAGTGTGAATTATAAAACCAACCCCCCCTCCCTCTTGTGTGAATTGGTGCAGGGAACAGTTGAGTAAGATGAATAGGTTCCAGGCTAATCCCTTTTTTAGTGTCCCCTTAATTGGCTCGCTGATTTACTGCCATGGGACCCTGCAGGAGGGTGAGCCGACCGTGTCAGGAGGGAGAAGCAGAAAGAAAGACAGAATTGTGGACTTTCTGACTTTTTGGACTTGATGCACTTTGACAGTTGCTGCAAAATTTTGTTCTGGTCTGTGTGCTTTTTTTTTGTTTTTTTTTAATACCACCCCACTCCCTCCCCCATGTTCTTTTCTCTTACCCCTCCCTTTCTTTCTCGGTTTGGGGGTTAGCCCATCAGGGAAGCATCCTAATGATTTTACAGCACAGCATGACAGTCTGACTCATGCAAGCACTGCTGAGGTGTTTTATTTTTCTGTCAGTTTACTGATTTCTTTTTTTTTTTTTCTTGAGATGATCTTTATGTCCAGCCCCACGTGCGATAATTGTGTGTTGGAACTAGGGCACAATAACTATTTCACATCAAAGCCACCTCAAATTTCACTGCTTAGTCTGCTACCCTGACTCCTGACCAGGGTTTTCCATAAATAAAATAAAAGAAAAGAACCACTACCACATCATGCAATGTCTCAGTGACCACTTTTAAGGACAGTGAAAATGGGGAAAACCTGTTTAGTGGTAAAATTAAGGGAGCTACAGTTTCTAATCAAAGTCATGTTGATGTCAGTGAATCATCCTCACCAGTTATATGAACAGAGTTTAGCTGAAATTTAAGTCTAGCATGTTTCTTTGGGTCTGTACTGTACGTGGAGACATCATTGTTCTCCTTTTTAGGTATGACTGAAACAGTGTTATATATTTATTCAGTTATATAAAACAGATATCGAATATGTGACTCGTTATTTATTTATCAGAATTAAATCCAAATGAACTCTCTGTTGCTGCTTCCAATCGTATTTTCTGCCATGTCTCATCCTCCAGATCGGCTTCATCAAGCCCCATCCCATCCTGACTCAGATGCAGCAGGAGGCCATGGAGAGCAAGTTGACCTTTGACTCCTATGTGATGCCGATGCTGTGCCCTCCCATTCCCTGGACATCTGTCAAGTTTGGAGCCTACCTGCTGACGCCTGCCAAGCTGATGCGCACCGTGGAAGGTGCCACACAACATGAGATGTTGCTGGAGAAATGCCAGAACCTCCACGCGGTCCTGGACTCTCTCAACCAGCTGGGCAACTGTGCCTGGAGGATCAACAAACCCCTGTTGGATATTATCATCTCCATCTTCAATGATAAGGGCAGTGATAAGCTAGACATCCCTCCTCCTATGTCAGAGGCCCCCAAAATACCCCACTTCAACTCCAATGATCCCAATTACACTGCTTCCGAGAAAGTCCACATGAAAAGGGAGGTGATTAATGCCAAGAAGAAATGCGGTGAGATGCACAGCCTGCGTATGGACGCCCTATACAAACTCTCCATCGCCAACCACATGCGGGACGAGATCTTCTGGTTTCCTCACAACATGGACTTTCGGGGACGTACCTACCCCTGTCCTCCGTACTTTAATCACCTGGGAAGTGATGTCACCCGAGCTCTCCTCGTGTTTGCTGAGGGGAAGCCCCTCGGCTCAAAGGGCTTGGATTGGCTTAAGATCCACTTAGTCAACCTGACAGGACTGAAGAAGAGGAGCTCTCTACAGGGACGGCTGGAGTACGCTAACACTATTATGGCGCGCATCCTGGACTCTGCCGACAACCCTCTCAATGTCAGTTTGTCTTAATTGCTCTTTCTTGTTCACTGATATCTTAGTCCAACCATGCATTCATAGTTTTCTGCAGCTTTTCCTGGTCTTAGTTTTGAAGACCACACATTTATGTTCTGCAGGAATACAAAAACGACTATTCCCACTTTAAATACCTGGAGATTATAGCATAACCCTTTTCTGTCTTACCGGGGGACCAGTCAGTTTAAGCGGGGACAAAATGCTAACATGCTTTTGCAGCAGTGTTTATGCACGCGGGATAATGTGCTGTGTGCTTGTGTTTGTCTTCGTCAGGGTAAGAAGTGGTGGATGAATGCAGATGAGCCTTGGCAAGCTCTGGCCTGCTGCATGGAGATAGCCAATGCTGTTAGGTCTCCCGATCCAACAAACTACATCTCTCATTTTCCTGTTCACCAGGTATGAAAAACACTTAACACATGAAACACACAAATTATTTATCATTTTAGAGTCACATAGCAGTGTAAATTATATTCAATCCCCAACAATGTGTTTTTAAGACAGTCAACTGCAAGCCAGAAATGTAAAAGTATATTTAGTGTTATTAAAATGAAAGAAAAATCAAATATAAAAGACAGTTGGAACAGATTAAATTTAGGAATTTACTCATCTGACAACATCTCATCTCCAATAATAGCCACAGCACACGGCATCGTAAAAATTAGGTGCCCCATTCAGTCATTTTTATATTTCAATTTTAGACGGCGCATAAAAGTTAACAAGGCGTAACCTCTCCAGCCATTTGAGATAAACCTACATAAACCTGTAACCCTGGTCTTAATAACCATACCAAAGCCTTTGTATCCAAAGGTGTGTCATCTAAAGTCCTCTCATATACAAATCAAGGCAGCAGACCAATCCTCTAGCACAGTTTCTGTGTTGGGTGTATATTTACTACATTGCATGGCCCACTAAATGTGCAGCAGTATGTCAGGAATTCAGTGATATACCCGTTTAAGCATAATTTGCAGCTTTTATCATTTTTTATAAGTAAAGCAAGCAACACTTTTTGCTCCCCAGGGCTTTGTTTGCAGCCTTGTTGTAATGAAGCTTTCATTTGGCATTTAAAAAATGTCCTATTTATGTTCTTCTTAAGAATGCACATTATATAGAATTCCTTTAAATGATGATACTAATTACTGGAAATAGTTGTGGCAAATTGCATTAAAGAACATCAGCAAAAAGACGAGTGGCAATAATTTTCCTGACTACAAGTTTTAGTTTTATAAAAGAAAGACATAAGAGAAAGCATTAAAAAAAGGCATTGTAATCAATATGGCTGAGGGTATTTAGCACCCTCCTCTTCTCACAGATGCTTTGAAAGGAGAAGCTGTGAGGTTTTTACTTCAACCTGCTCAGGGATGAAAATTAGCCTTTTAGCAAAGTCTGTCTTATTTGCATCAAATTGATGTTAATTAATGTGTACTGGCCCAGATAGATGGATGAATAAATAAGTGAAGGAAAGGAAAGAATCTAAGGAGCTTTAAAAGGTTCATTTGTGTGACAGATTTTTAAAAGCAGCTGCTGAACTTGTCATTTAAACACACTGAAAGTCTGTTTCTGTGTTACACAACACAGACACAGCAGCTATAGCCTTACTAACAAAGGCAAAGTAGAGAGATCCAGATTATTTTATTTAACTCATTAATTCTACAGACGGCTGGAACATTTCAGTAATCATATTCAGGTTTGTCATTCAGCGTTTTTCATTTTTTATTGAGACAGTGCAGTCCCAACAAAACTTTTATAGAAATCTGACAAATTACTGTTGATTCAGTATGAATAAATAATGTATTGTTAATTGCATATAACCCTAGATCCTTTCCTCTAGTTGATGCCAAATCCAGTCATCGATGTTGCTGTGAATGATGTGGTTAATTCAGAGCACTTGTAGATGGTTTCATATTCTTGCATTAAATGCCAAATTCACTTTGTGGCTTTAGGCTGAGGGACATGGCAATACGTTAAGAACTATCAACTGCAACCAAATCTTTTTTTTTTTTAATCATCTACTGAGCCAGTGCTCCTGTGTCATGTTTTCCTTTTCTTCTCTTCAGTTTCTTTGCTGTTCTTTCACTTCCACAGACTTTAAATCATCTGTTTTTTTGTGTGGTTCACCCTTAGCCTCTCTCCCCGTGCTGCCCTCTCCCACTCTGTGCTGATCCCTCTAATTCTTTCTCTGTCTCTGTTCTCTTCTCCTCCTCCTCCACATCGCTGCTTTAATCTCTCCACTCCTTCCCTCCACCTCTCCTCCAGGACGGCTCCTGTAATGGTCTCCAACACTACGCCGCCCTAGGCAGAGATGTTATTGGTGCCACATCAGTCAACCTCATGCCCTGTGAGGTGCCCCAGGATGTGTACAGCGGAGTAGCACAGCAGGTCAGCACCAGTGGGGGGTTTTTGAGTTTGCATTGTTTTGTTCTTCCTTGTTAAAAGCGCAACACAAGACTTAGAGTTGCACAACGTAACTAAACTGTGGTGGATTTAGGTTTTGAAGCACATTGCAGTTTCGCAGCTGTTAATATTCCGATGACTCGCTACATCCCATAGTGAGTGACAGACGAGGCATTGAGAATATATTTCAAGCGTCTCGCTTAAGGTCTTGCATGTAAAAGTGCTTAGTTTCTCCTGCCTCGCATCAAAGTGCAGCGAGAGTAGACTGCCTCCCGTATCCTAAGGCTCAAAGGACAAGTGTGCATACAATACCATTAAATGACCCAGCTTGCCGTGAACCTGCATATTTTTAAGCAGGAGCTATGTGGAGTAGTGACATTTCAGCACAAGAGCCACCACAGTGTGCTGTAAAGAAAAAAGGGCAGTGACTATAACAGCAAAGTGTATTGGGAAGTTGTCAGTGAGGTGGGGGGCTGATTCAAAGTGGAGTACAGTTTGCTGCAGGACATTACCTCGCTGTTGTGTTTTTACCTCTGGACACTGCAGTTATAGTTACATGATACTGTAGATTATATCAGGCTGAAGAGAATAAATAGATCTTGTTTGATCGGGACATGATAAGCTGTACAACAGTCATTTTACTGGGCGCTGTGTTACTCCCTGTAGAGCTGAAATACTTATTCGATTACCCCATAAGTTGTTGAACAGTTGTTGTTGTCTAAGTATTTTATTTTAATTACCAAATGTTTTCTAACTTCTTAACTGCTGCTTTTCTTTGTTTTATGTGAAAGTCTTTTCATTTACGATATTCAGAAACTGTTTGAGACTTTTTTAAGCACTTCTGCCTTCATTAAAATTAAATATCCTCCAAAAGCCAAAGTTTTCAGCAGAGGCTGTCACGACTTGTCCTTGTACTTCAGGTGGAGGAGTTCCGTGCGCAAGACGCCGAGAAGGGCCTGAAGGTCGCCCAGGTCCTGGAGGGCTTCATCAACAGGAAGGTGGTCAAACAGACCGTGATGACTGTAGTGTACGGGGTCACGCGCTATGGGGGACGGCTCCAGATAGAGAAAAGGCTGAAGGAGATTGATGAGTTCCCCAAGGTACGATGGTGGAGGGGGTGGTGTGGGTGGTAAATGGGGGCTTCCCTCGCACTGCACACGGTTTTATTTTTAGTGTTGTATCAGCCCGATATGACAGAGTGGCCTTTTAGCACAGGATCTCCTCTATATAGGACTCCGCTTCCACTTTCCTCTCAGGCTATACATCGTTACACACACACTGATGGAACCATAATGAAGTATAAGGTCTCCGTCCTCCTTGCATGTTATTGCTCCATTGTCTCCTATGCACAAAGGCATTTATCACACAGTTGACAGTGACTCCATGTAATTTCAGTAAATTTGATTGGGCACCCAAAGGAATTTCAAGACCCTTTGACCTTGACATTAAGAGTCCCACCACACCGTCTCCACGTGAGCTGCAGAGAGCAAGAAAAGAAGCTTTTAAAGTTTATTTTAGTCAAGTTTATTTATATATTATCTCATCGCAGTGAAATGGGATATTGAATGGTTGTATCAAAGAGGCCAGGAGTGTAATACAACAATAGATGTACTTGATATTCTGTGCGCAGTCATTGTGAATCTATTTTTAGTTCAAAACCAGTGCACTTCAATTTGCTTGGACGTAAATGGTCCTTTAATGGGCACGCCCATTCTGTCAGATGACATTATGTCGGAGAAATGGAAGCGTTTTTATCTTCCAACAGCTCTGTAGTGCTTGTTATCTGTCAAATAGCTGTATAGTTCCTCACAGTAGTTGGAGTTAATCTCATTGTCTGTATAGATGGGATAAACATGATCCTGCTGTCAGTGTATCTACCACCTCACAGCCTCATGATTGTGTTAAATGACTTCTGCATAATGTCTCTAATTGTTTAAACAGGGAATTAAGAGGAAGTGTAATTATGAGTGATTACAGGGAGGAAGGAGGGAGAGGTAGCTCCTACCAAGGGGGAAGGTCATAACACTAAAATGGCATGAGAAACATACCACTCTCATTCAGCGCTGCAGCTTTTTATAACTTTATTTTTTATAGTGCATTTAACCTCTAATCATATCTAAAAAAAAAAAAAACTATATAGTTTTTTTTATTTTTTAAATGGCTTTTGACTTTAACAAAACATTTTGTGTTTCCAGGAGCACGTATGGGATGCATCTCATTATCTGGTCCGCCTGGTCTTCAGCAGCCTGAAAGAGATGTTTACAGGGACCAGAGAGATCCAGGTGGGTTTGTTGCAACTACATAAAGTCGCACACACACACTCTAACTTAACATATTACCACCATATAAACACACAAGAGTTATTAACTGCATTATAGGGCAGACATACAGTGATGAAGATAGAAGATAAAAAGCTTTGACAACCCTTAGTATGAAGTAACAACTACAGGGTTAGTGTTTATTTGTAATTTTCCCCAGAAATTTTTAGAAAGTTTTTCTAAAATGTTTTTCCTTGGAGTCAGCTGCTACATATAAACCCAACAGAACTTACTAAACTTCATATTCCTTTTTAAATTAATACATTAATACTCAAAAAGAACCGTACAATAAAACTCTCTGACTACTGACCTACTACTACATATAGGATGTTGTTTCGATTTTTATGAATGACTAGTTTACTTCACTATTGCCCTAGCAACAGCACCCATTCATCACATGGAGTCCATTTATAGATTTAGGACGTGCACCTGGTAGGGGGAAGCGTACAGGCACAGAGGAGTCTGGCCAGCAAATAGAAACACCACCCACTAGTGATGTGTTTGTGTGTGTTTGTGTGTGTTTGTGTGTGTGTGTGTGTGTTTGTGTGTGTTTGTGTGTGTGTGTGTGTTTGTGTGTGGCCTCTGGGGAACGTGTGGGGACAGTTCAGTCTGAGATGAAAAATACCCTTCCCATCATACCTTGGTGCCGTCCTGGTGCTCGGTTGTGTGTGTTGCTGCTATCGAATAGGTCACCTCCTCTCACATTTCAAGTGAGTTGAAGTATGAGCGAGACAGACAGAGCTGATCAATCGCAGGTGCTGACATTCCCGACCTCTCCTACTGTACATCCACCATTTATTCTGTCAACATTGACCGTCCACTTTCCTCTTCTCTCTCTGCCTCCAGTCAATCAGTCCATCTCTCTGGCCATCCCACTAGATGATCTCTCAATCCTCTTTCTTTGCTACCTTTTATTTTATTGTAGCTGTGAATATAAGGAGGTGAGAAGGGAGACGATGATGAATAGAGCCGCTTTGGGCCAGACTACTACCTCGAGTCGGTGCGACATATTTATCTTCCCCACAGCCTGCGTGGCCGCGGAAGCACTTCTGGGACAGCGACCGGGCTTCTTGTGCTATTCTCGGAGATTAACTCTGCCAGACGCTCACGTAGATACCACTGTTGCACTTTCAATTTTTGGCGTAAGCAACAGCTGCTCACATGTTCCTCTGCAAGTTTGCAACAATTGTTTGCCTGGAAGTAGAACAGCAGACCCGAATGCAAAGATCATTTGTTGATGCACCGTAGTGTCTCTGTGTTTACACCCTGATTTTTATTAAATTCTTCACCCAGCAGAACATGAATTGCCCTGTCATCCACACACACGCACACACACTTTTATAAAGACAGGTATTCACACTCTTGATTGTTGAAGTTCTCTGGGTATCCTTCTCGATCCAATTCATTGCCTCACTTCACCTCTGCTGACATCCATGTGTTGCAGGATTGGCTGACAGAGAGTGCCAGGCTCATCTCTAAGTCTGGCCACACTGTGGAGTGGGTGACACCCCTGGGTTTACCCATCATTCAGCCCTACCACCGCACACGCAACCAAGTGGTAAGTCTCATCCCTAAACCATGTGACAGGCTTCCTCTCTAAGGGAAGTCCGGTAATTTGCACGGGATTAATTGTTTGGACGTACTCCACTGTCAGTCAGCCATTACACCGCAAAATCTCTGAATATCATTGCATCATTTCGCTCACATTTGCAAGGAGGCGTTTAAATATATGTGCAATTTCTGTGGCTTCTTTTGTACAATTGGTATTAGAATTAAGGTTAGTCGCAGCTGGGCGTGCTTGTTATCTTGGTGCCAAACGCCACACCCACTCATTGTATGTTCAACATTGTTTCATACGCTGCAAGATAGACAGCTTAGCCAATTACAGGCCTGTCCTCACTTCTCCATACTTTCAGAAATTCACCGACTGACCTTTCTACAGTTCTCTTGTATCCTCAGCTGTTTGCCTTGCCTTCGCTCTTTGTCTCAACTTTCGCAACACTGTCAGCACTCCAACAACTGACCTTTTCGTAGCGCACACTGTATACACTTTTTAACTTGCATTACTATGAGTATATACGGTACTCATTAATCTCTCTCTTCAGATTCTGACCAGTAATAGAAACCGGTATGAGTGCGAAGCTCAGCTGTTATATTGTAATTTGTGTTACATCTGACTCGTCATTGTTTTTTTTTTGTTCTAATATTTCCATGGGGTGGTAAGGTTCTCTGGATCATCTCGTTCACTATAATCATCATTTTGCAGTGTCATTTCCACTCATTATATTTCATTGGACACTGATGGAATTTTTGATGAAGCTGATAATAAATGAGAGGGTCCAATTGGCTGAGTTGGTCGGTTGGTTTTAAAGTTGTAGGCATACAGCAGGACTGACACAGACACACACACACACACACACACACACACACACACACAATCACTGTCTGCTTATAACAAGATATGAACCTTGTTAAAAAATGAGTATTTATCCTCTGAAAGCAAGCCGCTGTCCCCACACAGCCAGCCCACAAATTTTTGCTTCCCTTGTTGAGATTTGGCAAGTCTCAATAAGGATTTGCTTGAATTAGGGGCACTGGCAAAGTGCAGAGACCAAAGTAATGTATGTGGAGCAGCATTGTTTCCAACCAGTAGATTATTGTTATTGATCAAATGCTCCTCTTGGCTCCAGTATGAACTTTACTAGATGGAGTCATCGCTCTGCAGGCTCCTCTGGTTTTCAAAAAGGTTTCAGCATTTCTATCTTGAAAGTAAA
>JAOXYL010000105.1:18502839-18516563 GCA_028564955.1 Terapon puta
TTTAAGGGTGAATTGCTCTAACTTTCCTGATCCTCAAACTTTTAGTCCGGCGCCTCCATCAGGCTGAATATACAGTACTTTAATTTAGAATACCTGGTAACGTTATCACAGTTGTACTTTGTGTATTTAGTGCTAATGACCAAATGCTGGCATGATGCAGTAAGAGAGAGAGGCCACGGCACAGAGAGCTTCACAAGAAAGTACCAGAACTAAACCTACATGTCTGTCAGACCAGTGCTGCCCCATTATTTAGCCAGATATGAATTCAGTCATCAGAGATTATGTCATAGGCTTTCGCCATTTAAAAACAAAAAAAAAAAAAAAAAGTTTTAGTTGGTCCCATCATTCTTCAAGTAGAACAGTTAATTTTTTGAGCAAAACCAGTCATGTCTCACACATTAACAGGTGTGGTTTGCCACCTTTAATGCATCACATTATTGGTACTAACTATGTGCTAATTCAAAGGCAGTAGCTCGTTGAACTGGCGCTTGTTGCTCAGAAAAACAACTCAGATTTGACACCCAGGTGTGAACCACCTGCAGAAGTTAAAACATGCAGGACCATCGGTCAGCAAAACCTCAGACAGCTGAAAAAGTCCATCCACCTTTGACAAAGTATTTCTATAGACACGCAAGTTACTGCAGTCTGAACTTTTTTTTTGCTCTCCTCCTTTGTGGCAGGCTCGATGCCAAGAACAAGAAGTACCAGGAGTACAGGAGGCTGATGCTGCTGCTGGCCAAAGTGCCCCAGACAGGTCAGTTTGTACGGAGCTGTCTGGCTCCCAAACACGTGAGCTTATTTCAGGGATCCAACACACGACAACAGGGTGCTTTTGTTCTAATTGGACTGAAGAGGACCTGTATGTCCCGAAGCTCTGTTTGAGTTTAGCAGGGATGGTAGGAATGTTATTAGATCCGGTCCTTGCTCAATCCTGTGTTTTCTCTCCTGTTTTGTAATTGCTTATTGTCGTCGCCTGTCGGTTGCGTAGTCGCTTCCCGTCGCCTTTCGTCAGCCGCCCAGCTGTCTGCATCGTACACCGCCTGCTGATTCAAACATGAAAAGCCAGTTTGGCTAAAATTCAATTGTCACAGCTTATGTCATGAGCGGTGTGTCGGTGTCTGCCTGCGTGGCCACCGGCAGGTCCAGATTCCCCCGTTTTCCTTTGACGCCACTGCGAGCGCCTGTCTATTGTTATCCGGAGAGGAGGTGCAGAGGCAGCGTCTCTGTCTGTCGGTCAGGTGGACGGAGGCTTTGCTGTTATGTAACCCCCCTCTCTCCGTCTCCATCTGTACGCTCACTGTCTGCTCGGCACCGACAGCTGGGTGGTATAAATTGATTACTGTTAATTGTGTCCCTCCTCTGCATAATCAGCTTATGTGGCTGAGACCAGTCAGGTGTGCTCCTGAGGTGTGTGTGTGTGTGTGTGTGTGTGTGTGTGTGTGTGTGTGTGTGCATGAATGCCCCCTGTGTTAAATGTTCAATATGAGACTGAATGGATCTGGACAGAAATCCATTATAATCTTCCCTGTGACGGATCCTGAACTTATTAAGGTGAACCGGGTTTCACTGTGGGTAATCCAGCAGGACATCAGGTGATGCATCTATGACCACAGACCTGAGGAGACGGGAAAGGCTGGAGAGCACTCTGAATAACTTACTAACATTATTTTGGAAAGGCACTAATGCCTCAACAGCAGACGTCTGACTTATGACGAATAATGGCCGTGTGTTAAGATAATGAATGTTTTAAAGTTACTCAGTGTGCTCATGCCTTTTTTTTTATCTTAAACACTGCAAATCGGTTAGATCCAGGTTAAGTGGTTGTCAGGAAACACTTTCATGTACCTTCACTTGGGCACACAATGCAGTATATTATGTCATCATAGTGTTACCATGGTTACGTAATAGTTTTACACAGTGCACAGTAATTTAAGAAAAAAATCAAGATGGAATGTAAAGTGAACAAATGTACAGTAGACTGACGTTTAAAGCTCCTTACTGCTGAGGATTATCAGAAACTTCAACCAGTATTTATGCCACTTCCACCCAACTGTTAATGTGTTGACAAGTATCTGAATATTTATGTACTGGTGAGTTAGAATATTAGCTTTTTTTAATCTACACTAAGTTTTTGCATTTTTAAACTTTTTATGGCCTTTCCTCAATAATTCACGCTGCAGCGTCTGCCGGGGTTCGTAGCTGTCAGAGAGGCAAAGAGCACACGAGGTAAAGCAGAGTGCAGGACAGGGCTTCATCCAGAGCTAAAATTAGTTTTCAAGCAGTGTATTAAAGTTCATAGAACATTTACTGGTGCCCTGTAAAACAGAGAGATTGTGTCTAATTTAAAAAGTAAAGGTCCTGAGTTAAACCCGTCTGAAAAGTAACTTCTCATGAAGATTATAACTCAGTCCATCCACTGGGACCCTCATCAACAAACTACGTCCTAAAATTCTTGACCATTTCTTTAATTAATCATTAACTGCTTTATGGATAAACGAAAGTTTATTAACTGAGTAATCCAGCCCCACCATCAGGTAAAATTTGATTGCAAAAGTAATGGCATTCTTGACTCATTGTGAAAGTGTTAGCATGCTGACAGTAGCATTTGGCTTAAAGTGCTGCTGTGCCACAGCACGGCCTCATAGAGCTGCTGAATTTCTCTGTTGATTAATAAATGAACGTGTGCCATCACATCCTACCTTAAAAGTTCTCCCAGGAGTCGTTTAACAGAGTTAATGCAGGGAAATGAAAGCTCGGTCTACAGAAATAATAAAGATACGACAGATGTTGCTGGTCTTTTTACTGTTTTTTTTACAGCTGTTTAGCTCGTGTAAAATCTGTTAACTTACCTATCTTATAAAGTATGTGGTTTTACAAAGGTTTGTTTAGAATTAAAGCTGCATTACATGTAATCTGCTTTCTTTAACGCTGCCCATGGACTTAAACCTGTTCTGTCACTTCACCCTTTGCCTCTCTAGGTGATTTTGATCTCCAGCGGGTGAAAGAATCCACTTATTTCTTCAGCTGAGACCCTTGTGAGGGCGAGCCAGCGGAGGGAGATGAGTGGAATTGACAGAGTGCGGCAGGGAGGCTGCGGGCCCCGGGGTCTCGACCGGCTTCGTCTCCCTCAAACATCAGGACATTGATCCAGCCCCCCGGTCCACGGGCCGGCTGGAGCTGCCGGAGCTGCTGGAGGCGTTCGCACGCGGTGAAGCCGCCTGATTAACTGACTGCTGGGCTGATGGAAGGGGAGGGTGGGATACTCATCCAGGCGAAAGAGGAGGAAATCAGCACTGGATGGGAATGCTAAGACTTCAATCAGTGAAAAGTACCTCTTAAAATGGACACGTAGACCATATTCAGGTATATATGTGTGTGCAAGTGGGTGTGTGTGACCTCTACTGAGTGAATCATATGTGAACTGTGTGTACTTCTTCATTACTAGGCAACACTTCCGCGACTCGAGACTGAGCAACAACTTCACCTACACACTGTAATTGGTGGTGACTGATGGTGTGCGTGCGTGGGTGTGTGTGTGTGCGGGTATATGTGTGTGTGTGTGTGTTCGTTCCTCGTTCATGCATTTTCATGCTGTGAAGACTCCACTGAGTGCTGACCTACCTCAGCGACTATCCCACCTAATCATCGATCCCATCACTTACTGGATGGCAGGATGCTCTCTGACACGATGATCAACATTTCAACATTTTCGGAGAAAGTTTGAAGAGACGTTTGAAATCTGAGCGCTCCTGAAATCAGGCTCACTGGACTCTCAGACAGAGAGAAACGTGGAGGGATGAGACCATGGGCTCTTAGGCCTCATTTCATCCCAGTGGACTCTTGATTCTTACCTTCTTGGAGTGACTAAGCACTTAACAATTACTCTAAAATAAACATGTTTCTTAAAATGTCTCTTTACTCATTCAGCGGTTCAAAGAAATGGTTGGTATTCTTAGTGTGCTTAAATAGGATGAATGAGACGACCTGTTATTTAGTTATATCTGCATATTTCAATCCTATTGTGTATCATGAGATGAAGGCCTCCTTTTAGATGCACCACAAAGGGTTTGCAGGCTTCACTAATCAACTCAGATCTTATTTTTCTGGGCCAGTGCCGCATCTATCTACAAGTAAAAATAGCAGAAGTGCTATCTGATCATCGCTGGAAACGTTACAGCAGTTTCAGACAAAGGGTGCCGTTGGATGTTCAAAGGCAAATGTAGGCTCAGCCAAACAAAGCTGGCTGAGTGGCAGTGCAATGAAATGGAAATAATCTTCGAGGGGGCATAAATAGTGTGCTGATTAGACTGTAGGTTTTCAGATCATTTGCATGGCGACGTGCACACCGAGAGGCTCTTCATATTTTAGGAGGCGACTTGTGACTTTGATCAGATAGTTTATTATTTTGGTGAAATTGATCACCTAATGACTTAATTTTGCAGCAAAATCTTCTTTGAACTGTGGTTCTTTGAACAGCCATTAGTACTGCTAAATTACACACTTGTGTTGACACACACACACACACTCACACACACACTCACTCACACTGTATGTCTTTTTTTTTTTTTTTAATCTGACTAGAATTGATGTAACTTGATTTCGTCTTGTATTTATAGACATTTCAAATGAAAGGAGACCTTTAATGGCACCAAAAGACTATAATAACTTCTCTTGTGAGTTTTAAGGAAGAGTTTGCTTAACTCAGTTGTTAACAGGACAAGACGCATCATCTGTATTAGCACCAGGAACAGTCTGCTCTTTGTGGCCGTTATATAAAAATTAATTGTTCTGCACAAATAGCCTTTCCTACATTTTAGCCTCTGTGGTTCCCCGTCTCCTTGAAGGTCAGCGCTGTTGAGATGCGCCTGCAAGATTTTATGTAACTCTCAACAAGAATTAGCATTAATTTCCCAGAATGATGAATTTCACATGCTGCAATCAGCAGGATTTAGAACAGAGGACTTAGCATGAAAATGTGAGAGTCCCGCCTCCCTGCAGTGTCGCTCAGTCTGATTCTTTTCTTTGAACTGTTGTTTTCTCATTGTTCGGTTGTGGAGCGAAGCCTTTGGAGGAGCAGCGACTGAAGCTCCATCCAATGCTCTGTTCTGATTGGTTACTTCGGATATTTTGACAAAAACTGCCTTTTTGCTTGAATTCGCATCATATCACATTTACCAATGGCACATTTCCGTTTTATTTTACCATTTCTTAAATCGCCTGTTAGAAACGTAAGCCAAGGTCCCCTTTCAGCAGCCCCCCCCCCCCCGTCTCTCTGAGGCCAGTTGTCAAGGACAGCTCACCCCTGTAAAGTGCTCTCAAGCTCTCACATACTTAACTCACATAACATTTCACAACTTACCTTCTAACGCGCGGCTGAGAAAGAAATGTGCCGCACGACTCGAAGCGGGCGTGAAGCCAAGGAGTGGTCGCCGGTGGATTGCGTAGATGCTGAGGGTATAAGTGGCTCGATCAATAGCTATGACTCATGCCAGAGGGACAGCTGTGAATTAGCTTTAAAATACTGGTGATGCAACACTTAAAATGGCAAAAACGGCTGACTTTGTATAGAGCGACAGATCGATGGAACGTACACTTAATGTCAGTTTTTGAGATGTGTGCGTGTGTGTTTTTGGTCTAAACTACTGTTGACTTTGGCTGAGGGAGTAAACAGGATATCGAAGATGTCCTTACAGCAAATTGCAGTCGCCGGGCGGCTTGATGGGCCCGTCTCGGTTTCTCCGGGGTGATTCCAAGGATGTCTGCCGTTAGATCGGAGAGCTCCACGTGTCCAACCTGCAGTAATTGAACGCAGCTCGTACCAGGAAATAGTCCGATAGCTTCCATTACGGGTCGTCCCCAGAGATTAGCACGTCTTGCTGATGATGATTCTGTATTAAAATATGTATGAAACGCGCAGGCAAAGGTGATGGAGTTGGGCGATGGCGTGGAAGACAACTTTCTGACGCTCTGTCATCTCTCGAGAGGAGAAAATGCAATTACTCTCCACCTTGTCAAACGTTTCTTCCCCTTTGAGCCTCATATTCAGCTGTTATGCTTGACTTGATGGACCAGCCTGTGTATATGCTAATGTCTCTAAAATGTATCCCTGTTGTACAGTCATATTCAAGTGAATGTCCTCAGCAGCGCTCTATTCAGATTTAAAATGAGCTGAAAATCCATTTACTTGCTTTTTCCAGAGCTTTCACCTGAACGTCACTGCCTTTAGTTTAGGATGTAGACTTTGGGTTACATTAGATCGGAGAAGCCGAGAACCTTCAAGCTCAGGTTTACCAAACAACTTTTTTTTTTTTATAAATGTAACAGTTTACTGGACAAAGAACTCAAATGAGCCACGACATCAACATCTGGCAGATGTCAAATAGACAGGATGACTCAACCTAATAAAGTAAGTCACATCCTGTTAACTCACCCACCGTTAAACTAACTTGATCAAGAATACAGCGTTTCTTTCTTTCTTTTTTTCATATTTCTGCTGCATTCACAAGACTCGAATGATTTTATCTGAATCTTTTGAATGTTTGAAGTGGAAAAGGTTCAGTAGGTAACAACCTGCACTTTCTGGTCATTGTGTGGAGTTGTTCATCCAGCCGGTCTGCTCTCTGCCCACAGTCCAACTGGATGCGAGACGAGCGGAGGCTTGAAATTGCTCATAAGTGTGAACCTGAGTCTCCCTTTGCCTTGTGATATAGCAGGAACCTATTGGGGGGGGGGTGTTTCCCTGTCTCACACCCAGAGCATGCTGGGATAGGCTCCAGCTCATCATGACCAGAAATAGACAGAATCTGTTGAAACAATGAACAACCAATATTGAAAAAGCTGATAGAAAACGGTCCTTTTGAAAATCCAAAAAGTGATTCACCTTCGGCATGACTCACACATGAGTAGGGAATACCTCCTTTTCTTTACGTTGAAATGACATTTTAATTACGTGTTCGCTGACGGGATATTACATGACACCACACTCGCTAAGGTATCACATCTAGCTTTTAGTGAGCTCTTTATTTCTGCCACAGGAGCGTCAGAAAGGGAACACTACGGAGGTGTTGGTCACTATCTGTCAGGCATGCCAGAGCTGGAAGCCTCTCTTTGATAGCCGGACCACTCACTCTCACCGAGAGCACTTTGATTTCTTTGCCAGGCTCCTGGGCTCCTGGGCTCTCCCGGCCTATCTCCTGCCCCGTGGTGTCGCGAGTGGCCAGCACTCAGCGGCACTAGCAGGGAAGCAGAGTGTACAGACAGTCGTGGAGGGAAGGAACGGGGGCCGGAGATCTCTGTCAGCGGGGGGCAGCGCAGTGGAGGGGGAGCGCCGGTGTTTGGGAGAGAGAGAGAGTGAGAGGTGGTACGGTGTTGGCAGGTGTGTGTGCGCGCTGGTTTGTCAGTGGGAGATCCTCGGTCTGACCTTTATTCTGACTGACAGGCTGTGATGGGTTGATTAGCAGCCATCAAAGGTACAGCGCACACACATCTTGTGCCTGGCGAGGTGATGAGCTGCAGCTTCCCAAGCCAAGATGTCAGTGTCGATGTGATCAGTATATATATATATCTGGGTTTTTAAATGGGATGGAACAGAAGATTTTTAACTTTCTGGATGAATGGACCTCTGTTGTGGCAAAAGTGCCGGTAAAGCACTTAATCGACAGAAGCTTCTTTAATCATCTGCATTTAAATCTTTGGATTGTAAACTCTTACAATACATGTCTGAACTGTACAGTTTCCCTTTTGGAGACGAACTGTCCCAACTGTGCAGGGAAAACTGTGGCTGACAACATGAAGCACAACATGAAATCAAAGTTTTAATTTTTGGAATATTATTTCAGCAATGAAATATATCAAGAAGTGTTAAAAACGAAAGCCTCCTTTATTTTTGGCCGTTGTTTGTCATAAATGAAGGGATATAGTATTTTTGAAGAGTTTGTCACTGGTTCAAAATGAATATTTTTTGCAGACAAAGCATTAAGATTTTACTGTGAGGTAGTTGAAATTTCCAGCAGTTACGTTTTCTAACTTTGGTTGTAAAGAATATTTTTTATATGTGTGTCTCTGTGTCAAAAGCGAAGAATGATTAAATGTACATGTGACAAAAATGTCAAATCAAATCACTGTCGCATTTTATAATGGGAGCATTCAAACCACACAAGATTTTTTTTTTTTTTGACTGCTGCTGTTTTCTTTTCATAACCAGTCAGATAATCCTGTTCTAATAATTGGAATGTGAACGATCAATAACAAATATCCAGTGGCTGGTGTACGTTCGACACGTGAACAGTAACATCACAACTAACAGAAAGCAGAGCCATTCACCATCACATGCTTTTATTGCATTAAGAGGTTCTGCTTCTAATAAGAGTACGCAAAATGATTAAAGTCATAACCTGTTTGTGCTTCTCCCAAAATGACTGAGCTCAACATGAAGCAGTGGAATCACACTGTATTCAAACACAATTTATTTATATTCCCTTTTACACGTATTGCAGTGGGATATAACTGACAGTGACGTTTGCATTGTGTGGCGTTGACTTTTTTTTTGTTTTGTTTTTACAGCCACACATGTAAAGAATATAGTACATGTATGTGGACACTATAGTATAAGCTAGGCACTAGGTATAGATGTTATGGGATGTGACAACTGTGGAGTGGCTCAATGAAAAGAAATCAGGTCCCTGACACAGAAACGCTTGAATTGCGCTGTGATTTCAATGACAGTGACTGTCTGAGGCCGCCTGCTTGCTTCAAGGAGATTCATGGTCACCAGTTAGGACCTCGGTCTACATTCTGCAGTTTACGTTTGTCTGTTGTGCTTAGGTTTGGGTTGGTTTTGGAATTCGTGTCGCCTTTCAGTCACTGTATTGTTGAATGCCAAAGCAGGTCTGGGATCTGAGATAAACAGCTGATAAATGAGATAAATGATAAATGCTGAATCACTGTTTACTATTGAATCCTATTGCAATGTAACATACAGAAACTACTGGTATAAAAAACGGTATTGTATATCCTAAAGTGTTGGTGTAATTGCCATTGGCTAGAAAGAACAAAATAATCTGAACTCGTCAGCAGAAACGTACTCTTGTGACACAGTCAGAGACACAGAACCACACCGTCGCTCCGTCCAAAGGAACAGCCCTTGTAGGTAAACATTTTAAACGGTCTGAATCTCCATGCTCTACTTTCTGTGAAGAAGCCAAAGACACATTTGAATAAAAATTGAAATGGAAAATAGTTTTAACTCAGGAGAAATTGTAGCATTGAAGACGGGGAAAAAAAGAGAAGGTTCTGTGAAGAAGGTCTTTGAAAAAAAAAAAAAAAAAGCATTTTGAAAGCACACAACTTGGCAAATACAGATGCTTCTGTGGATGCTGCTGCTGCTTGTGTGTGTGGTGCAGATGTCACCCTTCCCAAAGCCTGCCGGGTGTATTGAAAAAGAACAGCTGAGTTTTTGTAGCATTTACATAACACTTCATATGTTTGTAAAGTTGCAAAGAGAGGGAAAAGTGCATTAACTGTACAGAGTTCTGGGCAACATGCTAATTGGATAGTATAGAAGGCAAAACAAACAAAAAAAAAGAAAAATGAAAAAGAAGAATTTGGAAATGGTCTGAGGTGTGAGATTAGAAAAATAAATCAACAAATAATACATACACAGTTGAAGGAACCATGCAGACCTCACAGCAACTGGCACAGGATTATATACAAACTGTGGGTGGTACTGTGAGAGACTGTAGAAAAAGAAGCGATACATCTTTTGTAATGCAAACGCGTTTGTTCTGCTTTAATTATATGCTCAAGTATTATCGATTCATAGCAGATGATAATATGCAATTTGTCAGAGATTAAAAAGATATTCCACTTTCAAACATTTTCTTTTTCAGAACGTCTACAGCTACAGTAAACTAGGCTAAATAAATAAATAGTCTGGTTTATACGATGAACACTATGTTTACACATAGAAATAACAACCATATCACTAAAGAGTGCATTTTAAATCTGAACATCTGTTCAAGTTCTCCCAAAAACAGACTTTAAACAAATTGCCAGTAACATTTGGGAAATCAATCCAAAGGTAAAATATTGCATCTCCGTCAACATTTCAAGGATACAACAGAACATCATCTGCATAAAGTGATCGCTCACTCTTCAAACAGTTATTGCTTCGTGTGATTGATATCACTTTCACACAATATGACTGAATGAGTTTAGAGTAGTTCTCCGATTTGAATGTTTACTTTAGTGTGAATGAATCAGTTTGTGACATGTCATTTGTATATTACCATTTGCATACAAAAAGTACCAGGCCTTGAACCTTTGGTTTCACTTCTTTTGCTTTTCATAAAACTGCAGGGGGGCTTGTTTAAGATCATTGCCTTCAAGTTTCTAATATCTGCTTGTGATTTAGTCTTAGCCACTGACCCAATTTTTGTAAGCCATCTGATGTTTATCTCCTTTCTTTCTCCTTTTGTATGTTTTCCTCTACTGTGTGCTTACCAATTAAGTAAAAAATGTCTATAAACTTATTTTGTCACTAAATGTACTTTGTGTCCTAAGACAGTGCCTCCAGGACACAATGTGAAGCTCAGCAAAACACTATTCTCATAACAAGGTTCTATATTAATTATTTTTGAGCACCTAAATAGGTTCCACAGGGCATAATTTGGGCATAAAACAAAAACACAACAGACCTCAAAACACTGTATAAAAATACTTACAAACCTTCAACTTTGTCCCATTCTCAAGGAATTCTCAAGGTGGATAACAACGCAGGAACTGAGACTAAACAAAATGAAATGCAAAATGATCATAGAGGAGGAACTCATCATTGGCACTGTATAATGAAATCCAATCGAAGGAGAATAATAACAGTCCCAAACAGACCCGAGGGATTCCAATTTCCACTCTCATTACCCAGTAATGGTTCAGGCATTAGTGGGATGACATGAATAGAAAGTCAGGTCTGGGAGAAAAGGTTCCCTTCCTAATGTTTTTGGACACAAATCAGCAGCATCCTACGGACTCCTATTGAGGCAATAAATGACAGAGGCACAATGCAATATACATCCTGCAAAGTACCTGCACTGTCCTTGGCTGTTGATCTAAACTGTAGTGTTTACAGTAGGGTTGAGCTTTGCAGGAGATTCATTATCGGGATGAATTGACTTTGGCATAGTGACACGTCGCCCAAACTGCTGCTGCAAGAAATGTGAGACTCAGGGTGAGAATAAAAAGGATGGGTTTATATTTTGATTATATTAATTCAAATGGATTTACATTTTGAGTTGTATAAAATTCTTTGTTATTAACTGGCAGTGAATTCTAATTTATATAACAGAACACTTTCACAAAGTGTGAAATTTGTGACTCAAATGACTACAATCTTTAGATCTGTTATTTCAAACAATAAATCTGTTGTTAAAAGTTGTTTTTTTTATTTATATCTATATAACTCATAATCTTAAAGCTGCATTAATCAATTGTGTTGAGTGCACACAAACAGCAAAACCTGGGTGACAGAAACACAACCCTAAACATTATTTCGTTTTTATATTTTAAACAGATGGCTACTTACACATCCAGCAGTCACAAGCAACTTTATAATCCCACGGAAGTCCTCCTTTGCTCTTTTGGTAGAATATTATGCAACAAATCTGGATTTAAGGAGAAAACGTAGTTCCATGATTATGAGCAAGTCCCTGTTCATTACACTTCCTTGAATTCACTGTCTAAACTACTGATTAATGCAGCTTTAAATTAAACAAAACATTTGGACATTTCCGAGATAAATTGATGGCTTGGCTGAAATTGGACAATTTGTCCCACAGCTGCCATTTCAATATTTAGAATATTCATTGTCTATGATGTGAAGGTCCTATGGCTCACATATTCATCTGCGGGGACTATCAGAGGCAGAGACTTACAAAAGCGGCAAACTCATAGCAGTAGTTTCAGGTATAGTAAGGCTTAAAATACTGGACTAAAGGTGGTCAAAGGACTCGCATTATTTAATATTATCTCTCGGTGAATATCATCCAATTTTGTGCTCACAAATCTGGTCTACGGGAATATTTAGAAAACACAAGAAAAACACACTTTTTAATGTTCAAACTTTTTATAACTTTTTGTGATACCACAATTATTATGCCTTTGTGAGAAGATCATCGTTTACACTCAGCCTACTGACAAAATGTGTTAGATACAGTAGTTTAACCTTATTAAAGTGCCAACTTCTGATATCCGAAGCAGGTCCCTGATTTTCTTTTAGTCCCATGCAACCCCAAATTTGCATTAAATGAGGTGAGAGAATAGTGAAGAAGAAATGCAGATATATTGTTGACTATGTTGTGAAATACAGTAAATAAAGCAGTGGGAGATGCTACGTTACCTCTACTGATCTGTGCAACTACTATGTCTGTGAGTAGAAATGTCTCAATGCTGCAAATTCAAAAGTCATCATACAGACTTTAATATTTTTGAACAGTCTCCTTTCAGATTCTCCCTGCTGCCAGTCACTCAACATTCATACATTCGGATAGTCAAACCGGAGTGGGTAGAGAGAAGAGGAACTGTAGGAGAAAGAAGTCAAGCCCCTGTTTGAGTCAGTCCTCCAGAAGAGTTCATTAAGATCACAAGTTTGATGAAAGCCTTGATCTGACTTTGACGTGGTCTGTCTCAGGAAGGCTCACAATAGAGTCCTTCTTGGGTAGTCCCGAGTCCCCCAGACCTGTTCCCACGCCCCCTACTGCCAGCCCAGCGCCTGCTCCAAAACTCTGTACAGAACCGGGCAGGGATGCTACAGGAAAGGCCCCCACAGACATCTGGTGGGGAAGTACCACCCTATGGGGTATAGCGCTCCGGATGCCTGTGTGACCTGATGGGGTTTGAGGGGGTCCAATGGAAGTGGAGGAGACTCGTGTGGACTGGGGCGGACTAGGAGCACCCGGTTGCACCCCTTCGTGAGGCAGTGACGGCTGAGAGGCTGACAGCGCCCTGGCATCTTGACTCAGACTGCCCATTTGCAAGGAATGGGTACTTTTATGCGTGCTAGGACGGTGTGCAGGGCTGGCCAAGTGCTGCTGGACTAGAGAAAGCTGGGAGCCTGAGGTGGGACCAGCGAGGGCGCTGGATCCATATTGGAATGATCGTCCTCCAACTGCTAGTGGGCTTTGGACGGGGGGGCTGGACAGGATGGGAGCAAAGGCACCAGAAGCAAGGAGCTGGGACTGCAGTGGAGAGGCTGAGACGGGGCTGGAAACACTTTCCATCACCTGGAATCTCCTCATCATCCTGGGGGACTGCAGATGCCCTCCTCCTACCAAGTTCCCTTGCATGGGGGGACAAAAGTTCATGGCTACAGCCTGCTGCAGAGTGGCAATTGCTGAATTCTGGGGCTGGGTGGAGGAACCTGCAGGAGGAAATATCCCACCATGTAGTGGAGGTGTCATGGACATGGCCCGCGATCGTGGTAAATCAACTTGCTGAACCATCTCCCGATCATATTTAACAATCTCCTGGATCATCTCATTCTCGCGGTTGTTGAAAACACCCGAGTTCAGATCGTGCTGAACTTTGTGCATCAGGATTGAGTTCTTCTTGCCTGCAATGACACGGAGATAGAAAGTAGCATTGTTGCTTTAGTAAATGCGATTGTACAGTTTGTTTGATCCTATGGCATTATCCTACGTCTCATTAATAATCAGTTTACACTTTACTGGACA
>JAOXYL010000105.1:18516663-18529904 GCA_028564955.1 Terapon puta
CAGTGCAATGGCCTGAACTTTAGAAGCAGATGGACTGCTGTTGTGAGGCTGAACAGAGACATCATCAAATCAGTTGTGGCCGTTTTGCCAAAAAAACACAGGCCTGAGCAGTTGATAAACCTGAACTGCAGCTTTACAGTTTATGTAAAAACCCAGCAATATGATGTATCAGATAACCGGCATTTGTGGAGAGTCTCCACCTCCTGTTGTGTGGGAGAATGGATCAGTAAGTGGTCTTGAAAAGTTGGAATGGAAGGGAGGAAACACCCAAACATAGGAGAATATGAAAGAAAATAGAGGAAAAGAGGAAAGAATGAATATATACACTATAATGTAATACGACAGGCCTGGAGTATACATCAAAAAGATGCAACAAATCCTGGAGCAAGGCCAACAACTTCTTTCGATTAAGACTTCTATGCCAGTCTGAACCATTCTGGTATCATTTCACAAGCATTTTCACACCAGTTTACACCCTAATTAGAGTGATTCTAATGACTCATGAAGGCCACACCACTTCAACACATCACATGTGACCTCAACACTCCTCATATGACATCGAGCTGTTAATCACTTGCAGAGATTTCAATGCTCGTGATTTCTCACCAGTAATTAAATCTTAGGACTTTTTAGAAGAGTACACTTGAGAATTAAACACGAGTTCTGGTTTCCTTCTGACTTTCTGATAGAAGACAAGGTTTGTAGAGTGTGCCTGAATTCAGATGTGCATTTGAGCACAGTTAACTTTCAACCTACATGACTTACTGGAGTAGAAAACAACATAAGGAGGTTGCACTGGAATCGGTACCGTAAAACTAACCCTTAACTCTCATATTCCACAAAATCATGTCCTATGAAGGGAGATACAGACGTCACAGTAGGAAAGTGTGAGGGAGAACCGTCACATCTGATATCCCATGGCTTATCACAGGCCACGGATGTGGCAGTGATGGACAGAAGTGCGTCACAAAGTTGTGATGTTCAATCCCCCTGGGTTCTCACTGCTTTTAGGTAAGTATGAGTGAATTAAGAGCTGTTGTGTCTGAAACCTGCTGAGACTTGATTTGGAATTTGCTCCTTTTTGATATTAAGACCAGCAGGGGTGATGGAGGAGGTGAATAGAGATATCCGTCTTCTCGGTGGAGAGAGTGAGCCTATTTGGGGAACAATTCTTTCTAACCAGTGAATTATTTGACATGTGAAGAGAGGTAACTAATGGTCAGTTGAGGCAGACAACCCATCAATATGTCAACTGCTTGCTTTATTGATCATAACTGAGTTAAGAAGAAAGTCTAACCCAGGTAGGCCACATATAACCTTCCCACAATTGATAAACAGTGTTCAAAGAATGATGACGGATAAGAAAAGGTTTTCCTCAAGGGATGTTGTAATGTGTTGGGTAACTCCCCTTTTCATCCGATCTGACTACACTTTCTGCCAGATGGGTGGGGCGTTCTAAGCTTACCCAGGGTTGCACCCAGTTGATAGGAGGTTTGAAATGTTGGAGTAAATGGAGCAGCCACTCAGTGATGACGATGATACTAAAGGTCAGTCAAGGCGGCTCTGAGCTCAACAAACGCTGCTGGGGAAGAAGGTTGGGACCAAGGACAAGATTTCAGCTGCTTGCTGGCCTCCTTAACTGCAACCAGATGATCTGCCATCTGCTGGAGGACGGGTATGTGTGTGCTCCTGTGGGCAACTTGAGTAGCGTTTATACTGTAGCTCCTCTGCACTATGTCCCTGGCAGTCAGTTCAGCTCTCCGATCCAGCAAGTGGTCTATGGTGCTGGCAAAAGAAGCTAGGCTCTTAGTCATCACAACAGCCTGAATGAAGCCCACATAACAAAGAGGTCAAAAAAGCTGGTCGTAAACTTGTTCCTCACGAATACAGACAGCCGTGTGGCCAGAAGGAGGAGGCAGATTCAGATTCCTGAATGCACCATGACCTTTTGCATTGGTTCCATCTGTGGACTGAAAACACAGTTTTGCAGACCAGGCTCAGTTATGAAATCCTTTACTGTGTGTTGGGAGGAGGCGGCCTGGAATAAATATGGCAGTCATGTTAATGAGGTTTTTCCTCAAGGATCTCCCCCTAGGTCTCCCTTGAAATAATGAAGTTGTTCTCAGTACATCTCCTTCAGAGCAAAAGTGTCTGCCTCTACCTGATAGCACCATAAGAGAGTCTGACATTAGGACAAAGCAAATGCTAAGGACGACACCCAAGACTGACAATAAGTCTTAGCAATGGGCAGAAAGAAAAGGGAACGAGACAAGCACCACCTGGTAGCAAGACAGGTACATAAGTTCTCTGCCAATGCAGCGCTTCACTTGAGGTTATCAAGTCTTTCAGAGGTCAGAGCCTCTATGACATCGAAGCGGCTGGTAAACTCTGACCTTTTTTGCAGAACAGACATATCCATCACAATGTTGACTCCCCAACAATGCCTTTTTATTACCAAAACAACACCTCCAGCCTCCCTTGATAAAACTGCTAAAAAGCTTCCTCTGTTGCTTTTATGTGACACAATGTTGACATTTTGATGTGTCAGAGGTATGAAGGCAGCTGACAAGGGATTAATCCCTCTCTGTGTTGGAATGACTCAAATATCAGACTGTTTTTATGAAAATGGCATGGGGATGATGGGTGGAGAGGCTGGTTCCTTCAGCAATATCAGTAATTATGATCTGTCAGGCTGAACTGATCCAAAATAAATGCTCCTGGTCACAGGTGCTTGACAAAAAAACTATGATGGATATTAAAGATTTCATTTTATGGGTTTTTTTCTTTTAAAGACTGACATTTGAAGCATTGGATTGTCCTGGATTTTTAAACCGGGATATTATGGGAACGTATTCAACAATCACTTTTACACACCAAACAAAAAAAAGCTTCTCACACTATCTGCAAGTCTGTATTTACATGAATATTTACTCCAATAGCCCTCTGTCTGTTTGATCCAGAAGACAAACACTGCTGACAAAGCCAAACAAAAGAACGCATTAGTTAAAATTCATCAAGTGCACGCAGAGCCTAGTGGGAATATTTGGTTGGTGGGTCAGGTTAAAGCAGGCGCATCAGTCTCCCTCCAAATATGCGAGCCCACTGAATGAAGGCTGCTCATGTGTGGAATCTTGCTGCTATGGCAACGGCTGGCAGGTGGCGGATGCAGGGCTTTTGTAAACATGTGAAGTGTGGTCATGTGACATGGGGGTGTGACATCGGTGGTACTGGTGACCTTGGGGGGGAGCATGATGGGAGGGGAAAGTTGTTTGCATTGTGAGAAATAATAACATGTTTCCATTTACTTCCTGAGACAGGGCTCCCAGGGCTTTCGGAGACAGTCTATGTTTGTGTGTTGCAGCATTCAAACCAAAGACCGAGCCGCTGTTAAGCAATCTTTTTAAGAAATCAGTAAACAAATCTACAACAGAGCTGTGCCATTGCTCAGCAGTTTCTGTGTCACATGTGTTAAATAACTGTTGGCAGATAAAATGGCAGATATCCACGGGAACCGTTCAACTGCCATGACAGATTCACACTCGAGGAACTACATAATAAATGATTCACAGCCATGAATACATTTTCACCAGCGACTCCTTACCTCCACCCCACACATCAACCCTGTTAGGAGCATCCATATACTACATCACAGCTGTCAGATCTCACGTTAATGAATGGATACACTTTGCCTATGCTTCATTTCATCTTATGAATGACTCATACGCTCCTGAAGACGCCATACCTGCGGCTTTTATCAGTGAGGTGTAATGCTAATTACGCGTGACTAAATATCACAGACACATTTCATAAATCAGGTCTGGAAAGCGAGATTAATTTGTTCCATTTTTTGTGTTTTGTTCTAAAGATACAATAAAGGGCGTCAAAACAAAAGCTGTGTGGACTCACATAAGCCTGTAAACTGGACAGAGATTGGATTTCTTTTGATGTCCTTTTCATGGTTTAGATATGCACGTATTCATGCAATTTGCAAAATATATGATTAGCATAGGTAACCATTAGAAAACTTTCCAAAAAATGCATTTATTTCTTTAGAACTCAACCTGACATTATGTTAAAGGTGAGGTGAAAGCAAGTGCTGGGAAAATTTCTTACTGTGCTGCTGAGTTTGAAAGGTGTTGTTTAAATGAACCAAAAATAAAGAGTCTACAAAGGTTTGACCCCATTCACACACAAAGGAACAATTATCATGTTAGAAGGCAGCACAATATCAAATAAAGGCAAATGGTGGATTTTTTTTAAGGAAGCAGCCTTACCTATTCTGTCCAACCTGTCAATGGCAACCGTCTCAAAGGCCCTCCTCATCATGGGATACTCCTCCAGCACCTCGTTGAAGTTGTCCACCGAGAGAGAGTACAGGCGACAGTAGGTGTCCGCTCGCACACTGGCTGTCCGTCTGCCTCGGGTCAGCAGACAGATCTCTGACGGGGTGAAAGAAAGAGCAGACAGGAGACGGTCACAAAATGGCAGACTGACAGATTTCAAAGTGTCAGACAGTGGCAGAGAAAAGAACAGAGATACTATAAATAAGGAGAGATTTGTCGAGCAGTCTAAAATTGATACCCCGCTACAAAACAACACACACAAAAGACACCTTAATCTACTGATGATGGTTAAAGGTTTTTGTTTCAGATCTCACACTGGTCCTAAGTTGATGTCTATATAAATCAATATGACAACTAGGAGGCAATTTATACCACCTTAACTCACACTTTCACTACATTTTGACCCAAACTTTAGTGTACTGCAGTCATTTTAACATTTAAAGAACTGGACTCATCAGTCTTTCCAAAGTGTGGGCTATACAAATCCCTAGGCCTTGAGCAAATGTGTGATCACAGTGAAAGTGGTTCATGCGTGCACAGGTTGTGTGTAGCCAGTGTGACCCACTGACAGTGAAACACCGACAGCTGTGTGAAGGAAGCGCACTCTATATTTGGAGACGTGCAGCCAAGCTTCATTACATTTGGTTGTTCCCCTTCCCTTCCCCTAGTATCTTCCTCTCGCAACCTTTCTTATGTCTATGGGCCGGGGTTGACTGTTGTCTTGACAACCATATGCCCTCCTTTTCCCCCCGCCTGAAAGGTCGACCTCCTCTGACTCTCTGTGGGAGAAGGGAGAGAAATAACGAAACGCGAGGAGACTCCATTAAGAGCTTGCATAGGGGCAGTGTACTGGAATGGACCGAACTGTCTGCTCTCGACCGTGGTGTGTGCAGCAGCAAGCGGGGGCGCCGCACAAAGCTAACACACAATGAGGGCTTCAGGAAAAATTGCAAAGGCACAAAACTATGCATTTCATTAAAAATCCAAAATATTACAAGCGTAATAATGACAAACCATTGTGGGAGGTTGTTTCTTGGAGACTTGCTGAGTCTCCACAGCAAGTCAATTTTTATGCTTCAGGTCTTTGTTCAGATTAAACAAACAAGATGTAGCATGTAAGTAAGTTAGTAAGCCCTAGAAGAACATTTGTTACCTTTGGACACAGCCTTAATCTTCTCATCTAACTCTTGGTAGGAAAGCAAATAAATGTGCTCCCCAGAATAAATAATTAGTATTTTGAAGACAACAGTAAGATTAACAATACAGCAATGTTAAAATCTGGACCAAAGCTGTGTGTCTGTTTGTGAATATAAACACACACGCTGTCTCACGCCGCCTCATAAAACACTGTATACAATACATTCACGCACACACCCACGTACATTCACTGCCTGTGAGTCAGGATACAGTGGCTTATTCAGAGCTTATTTAAGCGTGACCTTGAGTGTGACCATGTTTTCTGCCTGTCTGATGACATAACAGCATTTATATTTCTTCAGTAGATTAATGATTAATAGCCAACACAGATGTAACTCTCCGCTGCTTATTGTGCATTCATGCCTGTGCTCCTCACGTTCAGCTGCTGTAGGGGAGACAAAAACTGGACTATAGGATGTGCTGTATAGTGCTCAAACTACTCTGGCTATTCACCAACACGGAGGTGATTCTGAATACGAAGAGTAGTCAAATTAGCTAAATGTCAGCTGAAACACATACTTTAACATCACAGTTTTGAGTTGTCATCCTTTTTTTTTCCAGTAACGTTTGAGAAATGAAGGTTATGTTATGTATATATAAAGGTCATGCAGATGCTCCAGTGTTGTAAGAGCTGTGGATTCAGAATCCACAGGATGCTCCAGACGTCCTTTCATAAATTGTCACTTGGGTTCTTCCGAGTTATACGTTTCACAATGATTTGCATATTGGGAGCATCATTAGCGAGGAGCACTCGGAGAGGATAATGTTGCTCCTGAAACAGGGCTGCATTAAAAAAAAAAAAAGTTCAATCCTCAGAGTAACCATTTGTGGTTCGCCGATAGGGCACCTGCTATCCTCAAATATAATGAAAAACACTGAGAAATCCAGGGTGGATAAAGTGAATTTCAGCAGTTATTTGAATATTCTCAGCACTATTTGGGGTTATGTCCAAAATTTTCTTTTAGAGTTTACCGAAATGTTCACAGAAAGTCCTCCTGTTCCTGCTACCCATATAAACATATTGTTTAATTTATTCTCATCCACTCAGTTCTGAAAAAAACACACCAGCTAACCAATAACTACACACGGCCCTCCATCTGCACGACTATAAATATCATTATTTTATTTACAAGAAACAAAAGTGACTTTGAGGCGACATATTGTGAATGTTTTGGCATTTCAGAGCCAATACAACAGCAGTAACACAAACCTGCACAATCAATTTTCCAATATTTTCACCAAACCCAATTTAGGTTCGAGTAGTTACTTAATGAATAAATTCTAAGTAATGCGATGGCTGGAAAAGTGGTGCATTGTTCCGCCAGATGGCAATTCTGAAGAACAGGCCAAAGGCTAAGCTGCAGACTCAGCTGCATTTACAGCCGTGGAAAATTGTTTGCAAAGCCCCATCTCCTCTAAATGTATTAGTGCAATAACGGAGACTGTCCCACCAAAGTTTGCCAACGCCACAGACCAACAAACGTAAACAACTAACCATTAATCTAAAGTTGTACTGCCAAATCTGATAAATATAACGTCAAACAAAGTCGTATGTTTAGCCTGACATCACTGTCGACTTCCTGCTATTTACTAATTGAGAGATTTTACCACAAATGCACGCTGCACTTCATCACACTGCCGTGGTTAAAACACGCTGTTCCTCCAATCGCCCACTGCTAGTTTTGTGTATGAAGACAAACCTATGATTTCCTCCCTGGTGGCACAGCCGAACAGTCTATGCTTGACATTACAAATGGCCCTGTCATCAACGTTGTGCTGTACTAATTAGCTGTTATTAATTGGTTGTGTGTGTGTGTGTGTGTGTGTGTGTGTGTGTGACGTGCCACTCCAGCAGCGCCCTGGGCTGCTGGCACATCAACGTTACTGCCAGTGAACTCTGGTCCGCTGCAGAGGGCACCGGATGTTAAAAATGCAGCCCGAACAGGCGACACGCAAGACTTAAAAAAAAAGTGTGTGTGTGTGTGTGTGTGTGTGTGTGTGGGTGTGTGCTTGTGCACGCTTGTGTGGGTTTATTGGTGGTGATGGCGGCAGAGGCACCACATGTTTTTAAACACCCACGGAGGAACAACAGCCTGGGAAAGTGGGACAGAAGTGGCTGTAAGGCGAGACTGCACAACAAGTCCAAGTAAAATGTCAGGGTGCTTTTTTTTTTTATCTGCTTGTTGCTACAATTCTTACTTAAAAAGTAAACACACATCTGCGATATTACTATGGTGGATTATCTTGCTCATCCCATGGAAGCACTGGACTGAACAGAGCAGTAACGGATGATCCGGCGGTGACATAAACGGTTACGTACCTCCAAAGTAGGAGCCGTCCATCAGCTTCATGCCCATGTTTCCTTTGGTCAGGACGGTGACCACCCCGTGCTGGATGAAGTACATCTTCTTGCCGATGGTGCCCTCCCTGACGATGTAGTCTCTGGGCTGGAAGACTTCGAATCTCAGTTTGGTGAGCATGGCCGTCACAAAGTTGGGATCAGCGTTGGCGAACAGCGGCATGGAGGCCACCAGCTTACGGCAGTTGAAGTTGACAATTTCCTAAAGTGTAACGGGGCGACAGCATCGAGTTGTAACACAGTGTTGGGTGTTGCAAGATCATTGGGCATGCATGTTACATATTAAGATGGTTTGCATCCCATGTAAGAGTTCAGCATTGCTAGAAAAAGTTATACCGCATGAATCCTAACATGTAAACGGACAAACAGACTTTAAACTTCTGATTTAGCTTTATTTGATTCAAGGGTGTTCTGCATTGGTATTCTAGGAAGAACAACTGACAAAAACTATTGATTGCATAATGAGTTAATTATTGTCATTTTCCTACTTGAAAATAGGGAAATTATCCCAGTTTACATTAAGTATTTCACAGTCTCATCATTATAACACTATTTCCAGAGCGAACACTCTGTACACGTTTAACAGTTTTGTTTTTGTAATTACCTTGAGGGAACTTGTAACACCTCATTTGAGTATTCTCTCTATTTTTCCCTCTTCATTTTGTGTTACCTGAAGCAAACTTTGAGCTGTCCTTGAAGCAAGAGGGCTTTGTTTTTATTGAAAACTACAGTAAATAATTTCTTCTGGCAGGAGACAGGTACAGTTTTTTGGGATCATAAAGCTCATGTGAACATCACATTAAACCCATCTGTTCCTTCCTTTTAAAATCAAATTATTTTCTCGTGAAAACAACAACAACAACAAAAAAAAAACTTCAGGTGTCTCCTGCCCAGCAAGTGAGTTAATCTGGAGAAGTTAAGAAGCGAATTGTTGCAGAGAAGGCTGAACATGCCATTTTTAAATATCAGGTTGTGTTTTTTATGCATTCACAAAAATGACTATGGCTGAGAATGATAATGAGTTTATTCCAGGTCGCTCCGGTCGGTGGAGAAAGTGAGTATTTTGGGGTGAACGAGCACATTACAGTGGATGCTTGGGTGCATTCATACCTCGCGCAGAGGCTCATTAAGCTCCTCCAGGATGCTCTCTTCATCAAACATCTTGCCCTGGTATCTGTGCTCGTAGTAGTCATGGATTTTCTGTCGGAAGTCGGCCGGTAGTTTGTGGAACGACATGTACTGCTCCACTTGCTTGTACTGGAAGATGGAGAGGGGCGTGAGAGATGGCGGCGGGGAGAAACAGAAGCATAAATCAATGAGCGCAGCATTCAAGCAGCTCTCTCGTTAACCGTGACGGGAGGAAGTTTGAGGAGTTTGTTTTGCTTTGCAGCGTCACGGCGATCTCACAACACAAGTCAGCGCTTCTCATTTATATTCAGAAAGACTTCTCCTCGGTCTGTCTTAGCATCAGCTGTCGCTCGTTCATGTGTGAGGCTGTTGAGATGTGCAGCTTTGCAAACATGAAGATCCCGTGACCCATTTATTCCTTGTAGCTATGGCAGGAAAACTGTGATGAAGCTGTTAAGGGAACATGACAGCTCGGTTAGGCCCACGAGGATTCATCACGCTCTGCTGTATTTAGAGAGGAAAGACGCCGCCGTGGTGCATCTTCACCACACAAACGCTTTATTTTGAAAGGCACAATCTGAAGCCAATACCGTCCTGCAGAGAAAACGTGTCTGTACTTGTTCTATGTTTCATTTATCTCTAAAAAAAAAAAAGAAAAGAAAAATCTATGAATCAACTCTACCATGATCTGTAAAGACAGAAGTAAATAATTAAATGGAACCAGTGGCCATCTGTGCGCCGGAGGTACTATTCTGAGACAGGGGGGATGTTTGTTATTTATGTTGGAATTGATAAATACGTAACTATGTGGCTGTAAAAAAAAAAAAAAAGAAAGAAAGAAAGAAAGAAAAAAAAAAAGCTGAAAATGGAGGTTGGCTGCAGTATGTTATGTTTGCTCACCCAAGTGATTCACACCATCACATATTCACCACCGCCACGTTTATCTACAGCCTGAATGTCCACTTCTCTCAGCTCATTATGACGCTCCATAACACATTTCATGCCTGGATTCCCTGTGAAAATAGCAGCCGCTGGGGCTACTGTATAGTTTCTCCTCCGAGGTGGAATTGCATGGCACTTTGTCAATTTGGGCAATAAATCCCGCTATTATTGCCCATCCACTGTACACAAATGGCTCCTGGGTTTGTTTCATTTAGTCCGGAAAAAGATGGAACATTGTATGTGTAAGCCCAAAAATACACCTACACACACAATCCTGAGGGCGAAACAAGCGGCCATCGAGACTGAAACCGATGGAGAGCTGTTCACTTCCTGTTATCTTTTAAGCAGGCTAAGCCAACACAACAAGATGCAACACAGAAAAAAAAAATTTATTGGGTAGAAACAAGTGATCACATGAGCAGGAATAATATGAATGAATCAGCTTGGACCCCAAAAAGCTGTGCAAACACTGATCAGTGCTGCAAAGGAAGTGCAACAGTTCAATGTGGCCCTGTCGTCTTTGACAAAAGTTACGTAAGGGCTCCCAAGCGTGTGCGTTTGTGTGTGTTAAGCAGTGTGACTCATCCCACTGTGGAATAAACTGTCAATTGGATGAGTAGTAGACTTCTAGCAGAGGGTCAAGAGAAAAAACCTCTCCTGTCCAACACCACCACATTTGGAAAGACGCAACGAAGACGCGGCCCGAATCTTGCCTGCGGAGGTCAAAAGCGATGGTTAGATAACTGCTGCTAAAACGGAAACAGACTAATAACGCTTCCAGTTTTTTTTTCACGGCGCCACTTTACTGGCAGTAAGAAAGAAACTGATTGCAGCCTGTCAAGTGAAGCTGCCGTTGTTTACAGCTTACCTGTGGTTTCGCAACGTCTGTATTAATCAGCCGAGTTCTTTTGCGGCTTTGATGGTAGGGCTGTCATGGCTGTCACAATTCACAGTTTTAACCTTAACTAAGGAATCAGAGTTGGAAATGAAAGAAAAAAAAAGAAATTTTTTTTTTTTTTAGCAATTATCAATTACAGGTTGGAAAAACAATTTGGAGGCGCTCACTGAACATGCACACATTTAACATTGAGACTTTATACTGCATTTTATCATTATGAGAATGCAAGGGTGGGAACAAATTAAACAAAAACCTTAATGAAGAAGTAAAGAAAAAAACACAGAGCACAAGGGGCCAGTGAATGAATGAATGAATAAAAATGATGTAGATTGAATAAACCCCTCTGTCACAGGGGATGTATCTTATATTGCAATATCAATATATAACATGGCATAGTGCATTTTCTGGAAAAGCAATTGAGAAGATAACAATATAAACAAGTCCATTTTTAGCTAATTTTGCTAATCAAATACTAGATAAACTTATTTTTTTCATCTTACTAATGATAAACTGTATAAATACTGAATAATTCAAGTTGTGGGCACCTTTGATGAAGTAATTAAATTAATGTAACAAGTCATGCAACTCTTCAGTTTTACTGTTGAGTAATCAATAATGTAATGTAACTACTTTTTCAATGAATATCAATCAATCTATATACTGTATATCCTCATCAATCAGCCTTTGCTATGGCCTTAAGTCACCACATCTCAACCCAACAGAAACCAAAAGATTAACTGAGGTGTGGAAAGAGGGCAGCAGGTATAACAGAGGATGATCTTTGGCGGCCTCTGTGTGAACATGTATCGAGAGGAATCCAATTCTTTAATCATCCAGAGTGCCGATACCTTCCCGCCTGCGAGTCTCGACCCGACAATCACAATTTATAAGGACACACCACGTATGGAGGACTGGGGGGGGGGGCTCTGACGGTGACCTTGCCCGTGACAGTCAATGACAGACACACACCGGATGGGATGGCTCGCTGTCCAGAAAATTACACTTTGTCACACTGTAAGGTGACATATGGGTGAGAGGAGAAAATGGAGGCTTGACCCCCGGTGGCTCAGGTGACACGACAAATCACGGCATCCTTAATGCAGCACGTACTGGGTGACGTGGCGGGTCATGATTCATTTTTTTATTCTTTGCAAGAGGATTTTCTCTTCATAATGTGCAGCAGTGTGGGTGAGTAAAAGGGGAAAATGTGGATGTAAAAATTGTACTGTTGGTGGAAGGAAATAATAATTGTGCCTATTTTCAGGCAAATTTTGATAATGGTAATAATTTCATGTTTTTTATAAATCCATGTTTGGTTTCCATAATCTTTTTCCTTTTGTTTTTTTTCTTTCTTTCTTTCTCCCCCTGTTCCTGTCTCTTTCAGGCACATTTGGTTGCCCAGTATGAGACCGCTCTCCGGTGTGATGTCTATAGTGCACAAATAAACACTTCACACATACACGCAATACAGCATGACCTTACACATGACGAAATAAAAATCCAAGCGGATCACTTACTTTAATGTACCACATAATGAAATTACATCTGCAAAAACAAATTAATGCATCCCTCTTCTTTCCTACGTAAATGTGAATTTTAATCTCAATCGCATTCGGTCTTAATTAATTGCCTCAGGACATGGTTCATTTAGCGTGAAAAGCCATGGCAGCGCTAAATGAAAACCTCTCAGGTTGTCATCCTCAGCCATCGCAAGACACATCTTGAGAGTAAACACACAGTCCAGATAACGACACTTTGAATTTTCTTCTCAAAATATTGAGACATCTCGTTCAGGACATCAGAGGGGTTTCCCAAAAATGATCGTTCTCCTACCTAAAGCAAGAAAACAAACAAAAAAACAAGGACTAGAGCCATTTCACTTAAACGTGACAAATTCTCCCCCATTTGCCGTATGTCACTAACAATAAACATGCGTCTGACTTCCAGAGTATCATTCAATCAAGCATGTGGATAAACTGCGGGGCTCCAATTAAGTGTGTCCTGCCTCGGGATTCAGTGTGTGGCAGTCTCAATTAAACTGAAATGACATCTCTCTCTCCCTCTCTCTCTCTCTCTCTCTCGTTCCCCTCCTTTAATAGTAGTTGTTGAAGGAGCTGAATTTTATTGACTTTCTGATTTTCACAGCATTAGACTTAGATTAGTGACCATGTCAGTCAAAGTCAGTGGGATGGGGTGGGCGTTAGACTCAAACAGCATAAAAAAAAAGAAAAAATCTGCTCACTTCTTAAGCACAACATTTGAAGCGATACACAGTTCTACCAAAAGCTGAAATCTATTTTAAGATTTCTCTATTGAGGGAAATATCAAGAAAACCATAAAGCCTGCTGCGTTGCTGCATGTGCTCATGTTAGTT
>JAOXYL010000105.1:18559439-18570644 GCA_028564955.1 Terapon puta
TAACTATACAAAAAATACAGTAATAATGTCTAATTTCTGTAAATAAATTCAATTCAATATGCAGTTACAACAAAGTGGACCTAAAAATTTCGCAAACAGACATAATCTGCATTCTGGGTTTGTTAATCTATGTTCTGTATGATTTGTTAGTGCACTTTCTGTGCTCTCTGCTTCAGAGCGACAGAAAACTAGAAGGCTGAAGAGACATAGAATATATATTAATTTCAATATACATATTAAAAGTAAATAACTTATACTTAATTAATAGTCAGCTAGACAAAGAAACTATTTCTATAAACCATGGGCTGTAAATAAACATACTGAAGTTCATTTTCTAGTTAAAATAGATAGAGCTGAGAGATATTGCAGTTTTTTAAGCATCCAGTGAACATTGTCTGAAGATTGCAGCATTTATACTTTCTTTTTAGGTTTGGATTTTTCTTGAGTAATAATCAGATGAAATACCTCAAATCAAAGCATTACGACATTTCTGTTCTTCTGTAGAACAGAGGAGCTGTCACACTTAAACCTAATTACAAGCAAAAATCAACTAATTTTTCACATTTCCTTCAACTTACCACTTTTGAGAAGGCAAACTAATCTTTTCTCATATTAAACCAAGACAACATTGTGAGACAATTACAAGTTCTGAACAGACGTGCAGAACTCCAAAAAGGTAGAAAGGGCTCCCCAAGAAGGGGAGATCTGTCCCACCAAGAGCAGAATGGAGAGGAGAATAGGAGATGTGCTGGAAATCTAGCAAATACAGTAGTCTACAACAAGGTTGTGAGGAAAGGTCTTTTCATAAATACATGCAGAAGACGCAACAATGGGGGGATGATCACTGCCAATCACATGATAAAATGTGAGAATAAAAGTATTTTTGCAGGTAAAGGAACAGACCAATTCTTTCAAAAGTGACAAAAATATAATACTGGACCACAAGGCAGAAAGATGCCCCATGGCTGAGAATCTATTTTTAATACTGAGTTGCCATCTTCTGTGCCTACAGTTCAGTAGGCTCTAAGCCACAGGAATGCTCTACAAGCATAAATAAGAGGGGCAATGCCAAAGTTAGTATCAATTAAGGAAAATGCAAGGAAAAATAAATATCTACCAAGGAGCAATACTAATCAAGTAATCTGACACCCCTTTTTTGTTTTTTTTCTCCAAATTGTTAAACATTTTGTTTATGTACAATCATTTCCCTGTACAAGCCATTTGCAAATTTCAAACCTTATGACCAGTATTACATGCTAGAAATCATGATGGTACCTAAGCCTTGCAACAGGGAGGGGAAAAAAAGGCATCAGATTGAAGACATGTTGAATGTGAGGTAATACAGGATAAGGGAATGACCCAGCCACACTTTCATGACCAGATTTATGTTTTACTACAGGACAACCTTGGAGCTCTCAGGGAGGAAAGGTAGAGGGTACTCTGGGGTGAAGCAGGGTGAGAGGGAACATCAGACCCAGAAGCAGGGGAGTTGAGTGTAACAGGAGCTGAATGTCCAGGACTTCACTAATGAGGAGAGAACAGCAATGCCATTTCTCCTCATGCTTCCTCTGCACTCACGTTCGATCACAATAACGTTTGCCTGCGAGCGGATCCACTTGATTTTTGGCGTCTTCCTCAGTTCATTGCGGTCGGGGTCGTTGGAAGCACGGCACTCGTATGTGCCTGAGTCTTCGAGGGTGAGGTTGGTGAGGTGAATGGTGCTAGTGGCATGTACTATGTACGTGGCATTTATCTGAACACGGTCTCCCCGTGCGCCATCAAAAAGCTGGGTGAAGGTCTCATTGGGCTCCTGGCCCTCTACAAACCACCACTGCACCTCAGGGATGGGATTACCTATCACCTCACAGTGCAGCTCTGCACTGTTACTGACTAGCTTCATCTGAGACAGGGGAGACTTGGTAAAGCCCGCTGAACACCGTTTTCAGACAGCCCAGCAAACAAGAGATTTTAAGAAATTTTGAATGGTGGTGGATTTAAAGCAAGCCAGGCGATTTCATGGGTTGGTGATAAAAGACAGTGATGGAAGAAAGACAAGCAAACAGGAAAAAGAAAGAAAAAGAAAACGTTAATAAAACACAAATGACATGAAAATGAAAAGTAAGCACATAGAAAAAGCCATAGATCAGACCAACATTTTCACCCAATTATTTAGTGAAATGTCCGTTTCATTCCTGGTACTCTGACCCATTAAGACAAACAGAAGAAATGCAACATAAAAGGCCATTAGGGATGACACAAGCTCATCTGAGAGTGCAGCATCAAGCCACACACTTGGTTATGTACACCAAGCTGAAAACATCTCACTCAAACACAGCAGCCTTGGAATAAATCTTCATGAAGTTTAGAACATTCTTGTTCAAACTGCTGAGGGCTGGATGTCATGGTCGTTTTGGAGGCTATAATCTGTTTTTACACTGTTGTGACACTTGGAGGTTTAACACTCCATTTATAATTACTGAGTATACTACTTTTTGGTTGCAGTGATCCTTTCTGTCATCAGCTAAATCTGCCATCAGTGGACTTAAATGACAATTTAATTTAATAAATTAAGTGCCCTTATGTAGACGTTCCAATTGAAGGCTTTAAAAACGAAAGAAGTATTAGCAATTACGCAATAATAAAAACGCTTGATTGAGACATCCCTAAAGGCAAACAAAACAAAAAAACAAAAACATTAAAAAGCATCCAACAGCATTCATATGAAATTAAAACAATGTGCAATGAATGAAAACAGAAAATGAAGAGAAAAGCAGATGAGACTGAAATGAAACATTTCACATAATAAAATGATTTGTGTCGGGCTGGGTTTTTCCCTCAGTTGTGCCTCGTGCCACATACAGTGGTCAGGGTGTTAAAGTAGGCTAACACATAGCCTATTTTTCAGGGCAATGATTTGGTGCGCATGACCTCAATGTACGTGGAAGTCAACACAGTCAATCCCCTCCAAGCATCTGCTATTGCTGCATTCACATGGGAATAATGCTAAAAACACTTGATCTTAGCTGCCGTGTGACTGACTGTACCAGGCAGATATAGAAAAGAATACACAGAAAATTGATCAAAGGTAAATATTTTTAGACACTTGCTGCCACATTAATCTCAGATCCCGCTAGAGTCTGTATGGGTGGCTGTATCAACTTATTCTCTGGCTAAGCTTAAAGGGGCGCAGACTACTTTCTCATCAATTGACTTCTTTAGGTATTTGTTTCCTTCACAGTATCGCAGCTCCACGTTCACAGGAGTCGGGGTGGATTTGTTTGGCCACTCAGTGGTGCTCAGGAGGTCGTAAACTTAGGTGGGTCCAGGCAAGAATAACATTCTCACAATACCGATGAAAGCACAGCAAGCTTGCTCCCCTACTCTCAGAGAGGTCCTCTACTAACACAAAGCAGAACAAAACCAGGGCTGGACCAACAGTCAGATGAGGAAAAAAAGCCAGGAAAATAGAAGTTCATCCTCAAGCTCACACTGTAAACTCAGACATCTCTGTGCATAAAAAAAAAAAAAAAACATGCATTCTTCTTCCACATCACAACTTTGTGTTTGCAAAGATCATGTGTCAAAACACTTGGAATGAAAACTGTTACCAAATATCAATTAAAGACTAAAGAGAAACAGGCACACGTGTGAACGTGTCAGCAAGAGCCTCAGTTTCTACACACATATCAGGTAACATTTCTAGCTCAGTGGCATCCCCACCATTAGCAAAGGTCACCTTTGTAGCACATGCTGTATGAAAGTTCAAAATTAAATATAGTCTCGCCCCAAGTTCCAGCTGTGATTACATGTAAACCACATACATCTTGACAACGTTATTTATTGCAGACTGCCCTCTGCTCTATAACATGAGAACCAGACTTGTTTTTAAAGACCTTTAAGAGAACAAATTCCATAGTTGATATTCAATGTTTGCATGGTCAACAAGAAGCTAACAGCCCCGAACAATGTCCAAAAAGACCTGAAGATCTGTCATATTACTATACATAGCAAATAAAGAGGTTAAAAAAGGGATTAAATATTTGATGCGATACAGAAACCATGAAGTTTGTAGGGCATAAAAGACGTAGAGGACCAAATGAACTCAGACTATGGACATACATGCTTTATCTTCACAGAACGTTTGTTTTTTGTTCAACCAGCTGGTTGAAAATTAACAGCTTGCATTGAAATTCACGCAGCCTTTTGAGAAAGACAAAGGGTTATAACAAAAAACAAAGTCATGCCAGCCTCAGGCCACTTTCAACACTCGCCTAACAAAAGTATATTGATATTTTCACACTGAGCAGGAAAAGCTAGTACAATGAGTGTCATTTCAACAAAAGATGGATGACAATGGTCATGACGTGATGAAAGCTGTAACATGCGTGGAAACATACACATAGCTGAAATAACAGCTTCTGATCAGAGTAGAGAAAACGTGTCACTCCCAGTCCATGTTAATCTTAGATGGGACCTGATCTTTCGGGTCTCTTGTGGAAGTAGCCCACTTTGTCCAATGTGATCATTCAACTGTGGTGGACCAGCACAGATTTGTCACCACTATGAGGGAGGATGTTAACTCCCACACCAGGAAAAAAGCCTGTCCCTGTCAGTGCTACTGCTGAAACTGCAGCCTTGCATTATAAAATGGTAATTTAAGTGAGAGCAGGTTAAGCGGTTGGGCTTTCAAAATGGAGGTCAATAATAAAATGAGTCTGTATTCAGCACCACTTACCAAATTATTGGGACTAAACATCAAATACTTAATATGTGGGAGGAGAAAAAAGGGGGCTTTTCCTGTCACACAAAGTAGCCTTACCTGTCTGCCTTGTTAAACAATTTCCATGCCAAAGATAAGCTGGAGAAGAAGCAGAAACTCCAGGGACATCTAATTTTACTCCTGATCTTCTCCAGAGCTGCCATTACCAAAGCAGGAAACATCGAGTGGCACGACGGCTGCATAGCTGTGTTTGACTAACGTGCACAACAGCCTTAAACAACCTGGTCTGGTACCAGCTCTCTGCAAAATGAAAACTTCCCTGTCATACCCATGCTTTAGGAAACCATGCCAAATAACGTCTGCAATAAGTCCGCAGTTTTACGTCAAGCAAGTGTATGCACCTATCCATTTCTCATAATTGTCAGTGGATGCTGAAATACTGAAGGGAAAATGACTCAGCCTGTGTATTTTTTGGGAACTTGAATAAGTGTTAGTCATTCTTCTGGAGTGAAATCTTAATAGTTTATCTGAGCAACAATAATATGTATTAATGTCATGAAAACACACATGACATTAGGATCCTGCCATTATTGAGCACAATAACAACTGAGATCATGTGGGACTAATAAAGTGTTATGTAATCCAATCTGTATGCACATTTAATATGATGTGCCGGTCTATGATTATATCTTGAGACTAATAAGCTCACCAGGGTGATCATCCTTAGACCGCTGGGTCAGTAACCAAGAGGTACCTTTATAAAAACAACTCTTGCCATTTGTATTGCTAACAGAGACTGAATAATAACAATTAGGTACACCGAGCCCAAGTCTACAGAGGGGTTCAAGCTCTTACCAAAGACTGCTCACTAAAGAAATGTGTGTCCTGGTGTCTAAAGCTGTTGGCATCCTTACCAACAGATAATTTACAATGGCTGTTACCAAGCAACACAGTGCTATGCAAGAATAAAAGCCTGCTCGTGGTCAGGTAACACCAGTCAACGGCGACCCAGGTGGACAAACTAATGGAGCAGAAGGGTATGTCGCAGGTCCTTTGGAGACCACAAGATGCTGGGGATCATGATTCAAGCTTTTATTTGTCATGTGAACAAAAATTATATACTGTTGTTGGCTCCAAGCGATGTTAATCAAAAACCACGCAAGTAAAAACAGCTAAAATTTCAAGATTTAGGAAAAAAATATCGTAAGAGATCAAATGTAAAACTAAAATGGCTAAAAAAATATATGTAAAATAGGATATAGATAGAAATAACAGAGGCAGAAATTCAGTTTTATTGAGGCAGTGGAGTGCAAACGTTAATGAGACACAAAATTAAGGTTCAGAATGACAGAAAATACTCTTAAAACACTGAACTGTGACAGGCGACGGGCATCATGTGGGCTGGACCTACAGATGTCCATTTAATCAGGACAGGCCGCCAACTTCACTAAGTGACGCTGTCATTTACTGCGTTACAAGCCCAGAAGACTGTGATCAAAGACTCGTCACCACAAGGATTAAAATGGTTCCACTCACAGGGTGCTTTTGGGGAAACGTGACCCAACTCGGTGAAATTTTAACTCAACCCTTAATCAAACTGATGCGAATAAAGCGTTTATAACGTTGACAAACTGCGGTTAAGGTTGACGTTACAGTTTGCGTTACAGTTACAGCCAGCCGTTACTGACCCAACGTGTTTTAAACTAACGTTCAGAGCTTGGGCAGCCGATTACATTACACATTACACAACATTACGTTACATTACACGTTACCGTTAAACAACGACGACAAGAATTGTACTTTAAAATATTCGACATTAACGTCGCAGTTAACGGCCGGTCGATCGTCCGACATCATTTTCGGCGACTGTAAATTAGCTCGATGAGTCGTCTGTTCCAACACCAGTTACGCCTAACACGGCTAAACATTCAATATCTGCGCGGTTGGTGAGGTATTTTTTAAAATGGGAGCTGTTGAAGGGCGTTAACTGTCGAAAAAAACACAAATGTTGTTACGTTAACAAGTGCGAGGAACCGGTAGGGACGGGTTTTTTTAAATGTTCGCCGTCGGGGCAAAGTCTACATCTCCAGCCAACATGGCTGACACACAATTCTTACCTGTGGACGCGCTGGCTTGCCAACAGCTCAGCAGAAGGGCACTGACAGCCCACAGTAACTTCATGGCCTCGACGATTTGGTACGAACGCTGAGCCGTCGAATAAAACGCTATGTCGGCAGCGGCGGGGCTGGGTCTTCCTCTTCTTCCTTTCCGTGTGAACTTCCAGCGGGATGAAGGAGCCGCTTCGGTCTGGTCGTCCTCTAGTTGCACCTCACGCACACGCCCTGAACGGCACGTACGCGTGACGTATTGTTTGGAGGCGTGGCCAAGTCACATGAGTCGCATCGCTCTTCGACTTAAAGCCTCTTAAAGTTGTTTATGGTCACATTTTTTATGTAATTCTTTAAAGTGTGAACTCAATTTAATATTCATACAGAAATACAAGATAAGACTCTTCAAGATAGTGACTTCTGCCATACTCAAGGATGGCTGAGTGTGATGTATAGTACATTTTTAGTTTTTAACGTGTAAATATTATCACTGTCAAACACAAATCTAGACTCACTATATGCTATACTGTCATATCACCTTACTACTGCACATAAATCTACCTGTTGCAATAATCATAATCATATATCATGCAGCCTCTGTATTCTGCAGTATTGTATTACTGCCTCATGTTAATGTTGGTTTTTATTCTCTCTCTCTCTGTGTCTGTCTCTCTCCCAATATGTATATTTGTACATGGTAGTTTAATGTTTATTTTTCCCTTGTCGTGCTCCTTGCTTAAAAAGTATGCATCTCCATTTCTTCATACGTACTGTGAGAGCATTGTAAATATCAAACTCCTTGTATGTGCAAACATACCTGGCCAGTAAAGCTCTCATTCTGTTTCTGATAATTCTGAAAATGTTACATTACAATAATTCTTACATCGCTCTTTGGGAGCACATTTAGAGGGAAATACTTTTTTTTTTTTTTTTTTACTTTTCCAGCATAAAGTTTATTCTTATAAATATGGCATGAAAGATTTTATTGATCACTTTTTAAGTAGACATCCACAGATCGAAGCCAAATGAAAGTATGTTTTTTCCTAAATGCATGATTTTGAATGAATCCATGTTTTATTTGTGTGTGAAATGTGTGACGTTTGGTTCCCGTTTCTCACAAAACTTGTGCCAGTAGTACAATGCTGTAAGTATCTGTCATCAGCGGTCAAGTCTGACTAGTTGCCAGCAAGTGTGGGGTAAAAATGGAAAGTTTTAAAGAAAGTTTGATGGCAAGCATTTGACTTTAGGTGCCAATCATGAATGCTCAGAGAAAAAGCAGGAGCAAGACCAGGGCGAACACTGGCTTAAGCTGTTTGTCAAAGTCTCCTAAAGGTTTTCAAAAAACTTAAAGAGCCACGCAGAGGTGGCCTTTTTTTTCTTGACTGGTCTTAGAGCTGAAAAACTTGAAACTCAAAAAAGTTTAGAAAATGGCTCCAGTGGTCTCCAAAACACATGCATGTCAGCCATTTCAATAATGCTTAAAAAGGAATGTGAATTATGAGGCCTCATCTCATTGGCTAAGTATTAATGTGCTGGGTGTTGGAGTCAACGTTTTATTTTCAGGAAACTGAAACAAAAACAGGATATACTTATAATTCCATAATCAGGTAATCTAATGGGCAGGAAGAAAAGGGATGGGACAGTATACAATTAAGACCATTATGGCCAGTGACCATATGGATAGCAGCTGGAGTTTGTAAAAAGACATCTTGAAAATCCATCTGTGGCTGGACTTCAGTCCTGTTAAATTTCAGCAGAATTTTCTGATTACGACCCAGATGCTCCCTATCAGCTTGGCCAAGTGTGAGTAAATTGATGAGAAAGTTTTTGAGAAAATCTCCAAATCCAGATGTGCCACTTTGAGGTTTCTCAAAAAAAAAGCAAGTGTGCTCCCAACAAAACGTTTTCAACTTTGTCAAGATATTTGCTTCACGAAATCCAAATCCATGTTAACTCCAGGTACTTTTGACAAAAATCCACATTTCGAAGAGCTAAAAGGGTAGTTCTACACGTCAGTGTAAACTAAATATTAAATTACCTTGCAAAACATCAGGGTGCATAAGCACAAGGGCACAAATGCTTGCAGTGTTAACTACAAAGGTTGCAATAAATGTGAGTATAAATCAGCAGTTTCACATTGTAAAGTCAACCTCATAGCCATAAGTAAAGTGTATCCATTGGTGCTCTGGCCAGACCAATGTCCTTTCCATAACAATCCCCTCAGATTAAAGGTCTTTGAACCTAAACCCCAGAGGAGAAAAGAGGTACAATGTAGAGGAAATACACCCATGGGGCTAAACAATAAAAGGAAGCAGAATTTATTGGCTTATTGATAACATTTAACAGGCAAGAACCCTGTTGAAAGATTTAATGTGGACTCTGTTTACTATCTGCATGCCTTTTGAGCCAGGCTTCACTTTGAAAGTACAAAACATTCTTAACACCGTATTATGCATTGAAATCACTTCCAGCAGTGTTCCCTAATGACAATATTGTTCCCTGGTTGACTCTTGGTTGTTCCAAGATCCTGTTGGATGTCATTGAGGGGACGAATAATTCAGACTGCGTCACATTGACCAGCACATCTCATAACTTGCGCAATTTGGCAAAAATGTTGACTATGTTACTACTTTACTTATTTGGTTTTAAGACAAACAAGATACTTTTTGTTCAATGATAGCTTATTTGTCCTACCATTGAAATTTTGGAAAATGTCCTGCTTGTCTTTCTGCACTCCCATCTAGTGTCAGATCACAGCACCGCACACAAAGTGCAGCAAAAGAAAACACTGCCACAAGGTACTTTATATACAATTAAAACACATTTCTTTTGTAGTCAAATATCCAAACAAGCTGAATTTTACTCATTTTATAACTGTTGTTTCTCATGATTAAACCTCCAAAGAATATTATATATACACACACTGAGAATGCTTTACATGAATTTTGAGTGGTAGCACCCAAACATCTTTATTTTCATATCAGTTCATTTTTTTGGGGGGGGGGGCACCATCATACTGCAAATCATTGTTTTTCAACTGGCAACTTTAGAAAATATATAATTTACCCTAAAGTTAAAATGCAAAAAATGCATTGAAATGTCTCTTAAGTGTTTTATGTGATAAGCTGATCATTTTAGGCATGTGGATAAAATAAAACAAACAAAAATCCTCATATGTGTAATTTAGTAATGATTATCCAAATCATTATCCAAACAGCACAAAATTACTGCAATTTGACGCTTCATTTCAAGTGCAAACACTGGCACCTGTGTGCTAAAACTATAAGTGGATCTTGACAATGAAATCATTTTATAAACTATAGTTATTTTTTTTAAAGAGGTAAAGGAACCAAACATAATATCCATCCAAACCATGAAGTAACTTAAGTGCACACTTAAACCGCGTACTGCAGTGCACTTTGGGTTATTCCATCTGTGAGATATGAATGCTACTTATAAAAAAAAGGAGTAACTGTACATTTCTTTTTGCTTCATTGGCAAAAGCGGATCATTTGAAATCATAAATGTCCAGAGATTAAAAAGAAAGTCTTGTCCCGAGTCTTCTACCTTTGGATTCCTTTATGTTCTGGTCCTGTATGAGGTGATTCAGGCAGATCGAGCCCGTTTAAGTTTCCGTGCTTCTCCGCATCCTCCCTGACAGAAGCCGCACCCCAGGCCTCCGCCCCTTCCTTTGTTTTCAGATTCCTGATGAAGGTGAGAGCAACAGGACGGGCAGAAGTACACGGGCCTCATGTATCGCTTAAACCTGAATCAGGCTCGAGTGCTCCCAGCGGGGCTCACTCAGGTCTCTGCCCTACAGCAGGGAGAGAGTGGAGGTCAGCGCTCTGGACTACGGCAGCCTCGGAGCTATAAACAGCCCATAGGGTGATAAGGACAAATTGTTCTCTATGAGTTGTCAGTGGAGTTCTCATTGCTGGTCGAACTTGAGGACTGAGGTGTGGAGGAGGATGAAGAGGAGGAGGAGGAGGAAGAGGAGGAGGTAAAGTTCATCCCTGATAGTTCTGGAGGGTTCGTTGCTGTGTTCTGTCCACTCAAGCTTTTTCTGCACACTGGACAAGTGTCATGCTGGAGAAAAAAAGAAAGATTGGTTAAAAAAGCTGGCGCGGATGTTTCCACAGTTTCAGAGAGAAAATGTAAATATTTAAGTGGGAAGAGCATTAGATAACCAGTGTCTGATACCTGTTCAAGCCAGGGGACGATGCAGTCATTGTGGAACATGTGATTGCATGGGAGCTGCCTCACGTTTTCTCCAACAGTGTAATCTTCTTTACACACTGGGCATTCGAGTCCTGAAGCTAAAAAACAAAACAAATAAATTAAAGTTTCATTGTTAAACGTGATCTAAACACAACCTGT
>JAOXYL010000105.1:18570744-18590737 GCA_028564955.1 Terapon puta
ATTCTTATGTTCCAACTTACCAACATGCTCATCTGTAATTTGTACTGTAGGAAGAGTTTTTATTTTATCCCTATCAGCAGGTGGCGGCCCCGTGTTTTCAAACTGGTTTAATAACTAAAGATAAAATGGAAAAAAAAACAGATTAGAAGGGAAATTAATAAAATAAATGCATATTTTTTCATATTCTGAATGCACAGTACAGTGAATGCTTTCAAAACATTTGATGGTTTCTTAAAAATACCTGAGTTATAATTGCATCTAGTCCATTAGCACCCCAGGCATAATCCATGGGATTTGAATGAAGAACACCCCTTTAAAAGAATAAATTGTCATTAAAACTGAAAACACATGGGACATTTTATTGAGAACTTTCACATTCATAAAATGACCAGGTTGTGGAATATGGCTCTGTTGCAGAGACTTACCAAGGTCCAACACCAATATTTGGCATTGCAGTAGGTGCAATTATTCCGTTCACTAGCTGCTGAATGATTCTGTTGATGTATTGAGGGAGAAATGAAAGAAATCAACATGCTGAAATGTGATACAATTAACTTAAGTCCCAAAAGTCACAGGTTGGTTTCCTCACCCCTCTAAAGTGGGAACTCCCTCATGCCTCCCTGCCTGTCGTCTTGAACCATGGCGACTTCTCGGTTGCCTGGCGCCGTATCTTTGCCTTGATGCAGTTTCCCTTTCCCGCCTGTTTTCAGCATCCCGGTTGTCCTCTGTCCCCAGTCCAGCCCCGAAGTCAAAGCGGTCATCAAAGACACCCAGGGCAAACTGACCGTAGCCCGAGGGGAATGTAAACAAGTGCTGGTCGGCATTCTGGGACAAAACAAGATGAAAGCACGCAGAGAGAACAAGTAGCTGAAGTTTCATGGCAGAAACCAGTGAAGCCGGTAATTTCTCGACATACCTGTGCCTATTTATAGTCAATACAAGACACCTGAGGCATTGACAGCTTTGTTGGTGGTGAGGTCGAATTTCAACTGAATAGAAATGCCTGCTGACCTACAGAAATTCACTGTTTACTCAGGAAACCGTATCATCACAGCCCCAGTACTTTTCATGTAAAGTCTTCCAATAGGAAGCACTTAAAGAAACAACACAGCAAGCTAAATATCTTTGAGTAACACTAAAACCACTAAATCCTTAAATATAATATTACAGTGCTGCAATCTGTCACAAAAGGAGAAGTGGAAACCTTAAGATGACTTCTATGACGTTCTATACTAGATCAGCAAACAAAACGTCACTAGAAACAATTTTAGGAAATTGTGAAAATATTATGCAACAAGACAGAGAGATTGTGTAGAAAAGAACTGGTTGGAAACCTCGAATGGTTGCTGGTTCTGGGTCCCACTGGAGATTGTAGACATGGAGCCATTGTCCGCGCTAAACAGGAGAGAAATAGTTGATAAAGTTATGCCATGGCTTTGTGATATTAAAAGAAAATTCATTTCACCATGAATCATAGTGTCTAACATTCCTAGAAATTATACCTTCATGTTTTTCTGACTTCTGACTACTACCACTTTCTGATTTCTGATATGTGAAATATACCTTATATGCTCAACATTTATACTATAACAACCTTAAGATACCCATGAAAATAGCTTAGAAGGCGAATTAAAACACCATAATTCAATATTAAGATGACCAAGAAAAAGATACAATTCTCGACATCATTGTGAGACTTTGCCCAGAGTTGTTCCCACTTCAAATGACAACAATGAATCTATTAACACAAGCAAATACATTTATCTGATTTAAATCACTTGAGAGTCTAATCAAACTTTAAAGTCTAACGTTGTCATCTTAATTACAAAGATGCATCATGGGGGAATGTTTGCTAATGCTTGTTTCCTAAATGTCAGCTACGAAATGCTGATGAGTAACATAACTTGTAAGAATAAGAGCCAAACATACAAAAGGTAAAAAGATGATACCTTGATTATGAGAATTGTGCCTAATATATGCTTTATACACACCTTCGCTCCTCCAGAAGTTCCTCAATAAACCCTGACTCACATCTTGGACATGTGTACTCCTGTGAACAAAAAAAGAGTAGTAAAAAAAACCCCACTAGACTCACAAACTATTTATTTCAAAAGTAGTCAACTGGCAATCAAATTCTTCATCCACAGTTACGTCCCAATAGTGCGTCAGTTTGTTTGAAGCTCAAGCTGAAAATCAGTTACGTAAAAACACAACTCGACTGATAACATGTCTGGACGGTGAGATAACAAAGACAGAATCCTTCAGGCTCAAACCTCCAAAAGCAAAGAAACTGTGTGTGCAAACTGAAGCGCCCCTTTGTCCCGTCTCTTGTGACGACGCAACCCCAAATAAATACGAGCTCACACCACCAGTGTGGCCACGATGGCTCACGCGTGGACGTCGAGGAGGCCGAAGCGAGAAAGTCTTCCCACCCAGTCCTGCTGAATTGAACGTGTCCGGAACAGCTGTGTCACTATCTGTTGTGTGAGCCTCTTCAGAAAACACCAAGGACAGCTGAGGGGATCAACCGGGCCCCTTCCCCCCCTTGATTCAGAGCATCTTCTGATAAAAATGTTCAGGAAAAGCTTGCAGGTAGCGAATATCACGGTATGAAGCCCAAATTGACCATCCTCCTCCAGGACATCAGACACCTTACAGCAACCTGACGCTCCTTGCTGAATATAAACATACATATGAAAGTAGCCTCCTTACTTGTGACATTCAAATATATTTATCCGTTTCTTTCTATGATTTGTTGCTCTTTCTATCCTGATCCTGAGCTGAACAAGATCTCATTCGGCTGTACTTTAAATGGTTGAAATGACAACATGCTTTTGATACTACAGTCCACCTTATAGCATTTTATAGATTATATTTAATCTATGCTCCTGGCTCGTCCTCTTCTGCCTTTGCTTTGGCCCTCATACACCTCAAGATAAATCGCCTGCATGTGTGAAAACCTTAAAACTTCAGTCACAAATCTGTTTCTAACGCAGCAGCAGCAGCACATCTGTCAGCAACCTACAGAAACTCACTGCTGATCTTTTGCATTGTGTGCAATGCACAGCTCTGTGACAGATCATTCTAGCCTGTGAAAGGCATGCCACTTGTGTTTATTCCTGAATGGCAAACACAAGAAAAGGACGCGGTGGCATTGTTGTTGCAGGTTACCAGTTACTGCTAGTTAATATATTAGCCTTGAGACGAGCTAATGTCCCACGTAAAAAAAAGAATTCACATTAAACCAGGCAATTGGTGCCACAAAGCCTTGCGACAAATTATGCAAGTAATGCGGCAGCATCCCGTGTCGTGTTTGCCAGCTGATGGATGCGCTGTTTAGATAACAGGCTGACTAAGTTAACACTGAGCAGCGGAGATAAACGAGGCAGACAGCTAGCATCGTTAGCATGCTAACTGTTGGCCCCGCCGCCACAAGCGTTTCTAACGGAGCGGAGACGGCGCCGCTTTGTTTTTAACCCGTGGGAATGTCTCAGTGTTTGTTTTCTCCATGTGGTACTCACTGGGAGCCGAGGACTGATCTCCGCCGAGCATCTGTGACAGAAGAACCGGCTGGGCCATGGAGGAGCTTCCGCCATCTTTAGCCACTAAACAGGTAAAGAGGGGGAAGGACTACGGAGCACCGGAAGGGTCAATGTTAACCTCCTGGAAAATACGACTGCCATGTGATTCAGCTGACAGCACTGCATGAGAGATGTGTCATGTATAAATATATTGTATTTATAGAAGTAATGACCATGTTGAAATAATAGGAGATAAGATACATTTGTACATATTTCTGTTTTTGTAAAGATTATTTCTTTTAAGGTTCGAGGTGTGATGTATTCTACTTATATTCTCAATTTTAATACAGACTTTTTAAACATGGAAATATTACCACCATTAAAAACAAATCATATATACACTTCAATTAATACAGTACTAAATACTATACTGTTCTACCCATCTACATCATTTGTATAAAAATATATTACAGTAGTCATATTTATTTCAGCCTCTGTTGCATTTGTTGTCATTTCTTTTATATAGACATTTTTTCAGTGTATTTTTTTTACATATTTCATTTTTCATTGTAATCTATCAGATTGCTGTCCTTTGATTTAAACTGTACATAGTGCTGCCCTTGTTGATTTTCACTGCGAATGCGTACCTGTTAATAAAGCTTATTGTGATTCTGATTCTGAAGTAAAATAAGTAATAAAAACAAATAAACAGTAAAAAACTGTAAACACAATAACAATAATAAAAAGCTGTTATGTAAAATAACTGCTATAATCTACCAATGTACATTATAAATGCAACAGATATGAATAGCTCTGAATTACACATGGGAAATAATATTATATTGTAATGTCTATCATATATTGCACAAGGGTTAAGAGTCAGTTTTGGTGTGTGTTGCCTGCTGAGAGCAATGTTAGGTTATAATGGATACTAAGATTAGTGTGACATTTCAAAGTGGATTATATTTAATCAATTAATTTTGAACAACATATGTAAAGATAAGGGATGGAAAAAAATAAGCTTATTTTACTGCAAAAAGTTTGAACTTATCTGCAATTGACAACCTACCAGTTATGTGCCTTATAAACTATTGCCACATGGTGGTGCTTTTGTGTATCAAGTGCTGAGGAGTGTTACTGTATTTGAGGACGCATGCTGAGACTGAAGATATAATACATTCTTGGTAACTTTCCTGTGGAATTCAGTCAGGTCATTATATAGTGGGAACAGCGGGTTACGATGTCTTAATCTATACTCCCAATCCAAATGGAAAAGCCTTGAAGGATTGAAAAACTGCAATACCCCCAACAAATCTGTATCACGTATCACCACGCTGTGACTCCACTGAACTTATGTCTGATCCCTGCAGGTTCAGGGCCCCCCGCTCTCCCTGTTCACATGAAAACCAGAGATGTGTTTTTGCAATCTGGCATTGCACTGGATTTATTTTGACACATGTTACTTTTCCACTGGATTCCTGTCAACCACTTCGAGCCCGAGAGTCTGTGACTGTGAAGTATTTAAAGGTTGTGTAGCATCTGGTTTTGAAGAACGCATCTTGTCAACGGTGGATTTGTATGTTGTCCTTGATTATTTGACAGTAGTTGTTGGATCCATTTTATCAAATGTCATATCTGAGACATAAAACAGTAAATAAGTAGCCTTTCACATGGGAAAGACATTGTCTCCTTTTGTGTGAACAGGGCCAAGTTCTTGTTGACGGCTATCTGGCGGCACTGAGATAGCAGTGAAGGTCTCAGAGATCATTTAGTTACATAAGAACTGGAGAGGAAAATGATTGATTTTGTTTTGTTTGCGGGTCTGTTTTTATTTTTCGAAGCTGTAAATTAAAATTCCTCAGTATTTCTTTTCACAGGTATCCTTGATGCGATTACCATGAGCTGTGGATTGACAGCTATAAATATGTCACACAAGCCTAAAGTATCTGTTGCGCTTGGCACCGCATGTTGAGAGTAAGTAGGAGTTCCCGTCCGATTGCCCATCAGCCAATCACATCCCTCAAGCCGTCTGGCCTGATTTTTATTTTCAATTGTTCAGTTTTATGCGTCCTGCGAATAGCCCTGAATGCATCCAGCTCCTATGGTGCTTTATGACTGAACCATTTAGAATGAAATACTTTGTATGGATATAGCAGCACCAGCCTTGCAGCAAACACACTGCTCCATCTCTTGCAAGTCTCTTTTTTTGCATTTTAAAATGGCATAACAGTGAAACAAGTGAAACATTTCAGTGACACATTTGCTTAATTTCCCAATGCCCAACTCAGATAGGATTATACGAGTGGATGTTTCCTCACAGCAAAGCTCACAGTGTAACGTAGTTAGGTCCTAATGTCCTCTCTAGGCCGGCGTGGTGTCTGATCTGGCCATGTGGGAGCAGGAAAGACACGGCTGTCCCATGGGCTGAGATTAGAGAGCGTCTGATAGCACGGGCGTTTGCTATGTCTGCCTGGCTGAGGTACGCTATTGTCTCTTTGCACCCAGTGCGTCACCACCAACCCAGTCGCATGCTTATTGTAGCAATGCAATCTGGGTGACTGAGTGACTTTGGGTCAGAGACAGGTCATGTGAGCAGCAGAAAACAACTCTGCCAGACAGAGAGACCCTCCACATCATGTGGTTTTAGGTCGCAACTAATCTGGATTTGGAAGATGTCCACCTATCACATTATTGCATGAGTGAACGCCACTGCTTTTGAGGATGTTTAAGCATGTTGGATCTTTTCTTGCTGTGATGCGGATCAAAACACTTAACATGTGCTGTAAACACTGCAAGGGGTGGAAGTCACTCATTGTGTTTCTTCCTGCCACTGTAATTAAGCAGCTTTAGGTAGCACATGCACGTATGTGCACGGGCACACATACGTCCATGTACAGCGACTTACACAACGGGGTAATTGTTGTTTTCTCGACCTACTTTTTACAGTTTAATTTCTATCACACTCCAAGAGGCAGTACAGTGTTGCAGCCAAGGCAGCAGACAGATATGCTGGGACACTGCTGCTTTTGTCACTCCATAGAGTTTTTCCAGACACTCCAGCCGGGATTGCCCCACACAGTCCCTCTGGGCCCCCGAATCACACACACACACACGCACACACACATAAACACACACACCCACGCACTCAGCAATAACAGCCGCCTGCTGGAACTTCCTGGGCCTCTTAGTCATGCGTCACTTGTTTTCAGTCCCACCCATCGAAGACTCTCTCTCCCTCCAGACACTCGCTGTCTGAGGCCATGTGTCACAAGAGCTGTGCATCAGACGCCACACACACACACACATACACACACACCACATGATCCCCAGGCAAACAGCAAGAAGGTGGTAAAGGTCAACATTAGTAACGGACGGAGCTGCCGTTAAAAAAATAAACCTAACATGTCCTCAACATGTACGTACACATGTTTGAATCACAGCAGGTATCCCTTCTGTTGTCGACAGTGTTTTTCCGCTCTGCTTGTGTTCCAGAACAAAATCCCTCGGTACTACATTGGTACATGACTGTTTGGGATTACATCACTGGGCAGCTAACAAAATATAGATGTTGCTGTAGGAACATATGTGTACAATTAACAACTTAGGTTCGTCCGCCTTTGCTGTAGCGGGGTGTTTGTGGTCACTCGCTGCAGATGTTTCGGCAGAGTTTACCTTTATCTGCATTTACTGACCCATTGTTTCATGAGATTGCAATCTGTGGTAATTGTGTGCAACGCCCTCAGTTCAAAATACGGCTGTTTTAGATACTTTTCACTCTATCTTTACTGCACAATGATGCATTGTGACATGCTTTTTAACCATGTTAGCTTGTTGTAGGGATGATGTTATCGGTAAGTTGGTACGCCACTTTGGTCCGGACTGAATTATCTCAACAACTCTTTGATGGATGCATTTTGTACAGAGATTCAAGGGGACGAATCCGACTGTTGCATGGACTGCTGTGAAACCTGGAACAGATTCAGCCTTCATTTACGTCCTCCCAGCCGAGGTGACCTCTCAACCTTTGATCTGGCACCGTCATCAGGTCAAATGTTTTGGCTGCTGCCGATCATTACGGTCCCTCCTAATGCATGTAATTCCATCGAGGCAGGAGGTCTATCCACAATTAAAACCATCGTAACTTGATTAATTTTCAACCCGTTTTCCAGCAGTTTAGTTCGCTACACATGCCAGACATTTATGAAAGATACTTGATCCTGAAAAAAAAAGTTCTATTAAAAGTGCTGTCACACCAAAATAATTTTACTGCAGCACTTGTACATTTTTACTGCGCTGTTAAATGACTGCCATGAAATTTACTTTATGATTTTGGAAGTAAATAAAGACTTCTGGCAGGCTTCAGAGCTCTATTTTTAATGACGTTTACACAGTGCATCAGCAGTTGCATTGTTACAGTTACTGTGGGTGAGTTAACATATTTTTAGCTGGTTTTACAAATGTGATGTTCAGCATCTTACCATATTAAAGTGATTAATCCTTTTTTTTCTTTTCCGGATAAAATGTGCTCGACCTCATTTACTGTGACATAAGGACTAGTAAAAAGTAAAATATTATAAAAAATACTCATACTCCTGTCCTGTGAAATGTTATCCCCTGTTACATGGTTTTAGGAGAACAGCACAAAAGTCTGGCTATTTCTATTTAAATGAGTAAAACCCTCGCTTCAAGATGGCGGCAGCAGAAGTGCATCTCAAGCCGGATGCAGCATCTATAGCATCTGTGTGTAAATACAGTTTATATACAGTATCTATACTCAAAACTAACAACCTCAACCTCAGCCTCAGCAGTAGTATTAAGTCCAGTATACCAAACAGAATGATGAAACACAAAACACGGTCAAATAACACTCAAGTATACTTAAAAGCACAACATGTTGGAAGGACATGTGTTATCTGCTCCTCCCGGCCCATCCCACATAACAACACAAACCTCCAAGGAGACAAGAATATTCATCTTAACAAAGAGATCCCAAGCAGGTGTCTGAATGTGATATGAGGACAAATAACAAGACGATCACAAAGTGTGTGTATAAGAAGTGGAATAATCCCTGCTGCAGTGTGTGGACTATTGTTTTTGGCATGTGCCCTGTGTAAATCTATGCTTATGTGTATGAGAGAGTAGGCGATTGCTGTGTGTGCGCTTCAGGATTGTGTTGTTAGAATATTTTTTGCATGCATGCAGTGTATACAGTATACGGGATCGTGTGCGTGTTTATCCATTTGCTCACGCAGTTGTGTGTCTTGGAGCCTCTGCAAACCGCAGCAAGCAAAACTTGAGCTGGTGACACTATGCATGGGTGCACTTACTCCTCTAATCTGAAACTGACCATCGGTGTGTTTACAAGATGTGTAGCTGTGTAGTCTGGGGGAATAGATACCATATGGGCGTCCTGAGTTAATTTGTGTTACACTATCCTACTCGAACAAGCAGATCTCCTGACAGATGATTTAATTAGATGTGTCCTAGTGGCTATTGTAGCTGTACAACTGAAAGGGGCTGTTTATAATGAGCGGGCGAAATCGAATGAAATCCGAACCGCGGCAATTTTCCCACTCTCGTCTTTGCTGAATTAGCATGGCATACCGTAACGCTTGACAGCAAATGAGACGTTCAACCAACTTTCCATGATAAGCAACCAACTTTCCATTATAAACAACCAGGTATTTGGGCCAAGGCTTATAAAAAATGGAGGTATTTCTGTCTTGTTTCAACTCGAGAGCCACCTGAGAAGCTGATGTGAAATTATGGCCATGGACTGGTAATTTTCCAAACCTCAAACTGCACAATTGGACTCAATTTTGGCCAAGTTTGGGAGCTAAGTGTAGCCCATTATCACACTTCATTGACTTTTTTCAGTTATGCGGCTTGATATTTCAACATAAACTCAAACCAGAGTTAATTCAATGACCTTGTCGGTGCCAAGGCAGGGGAGGCAACAACCTCATATTGTACTACTTGTCCCAGGTCCACGTGTTCCCAAAACCCAGAGGAGTCTCAGATAGTGCCTAAATGTTTATTGAACACATAACAAAAATAAAGTAGCTTCATCTTAGATAAGAATTCATATTTTGTATTTACATTTAGCGTATTTTTCAAAGGCTTACAGTATATTTTGTTATATTCCCGGTACATTTTCCTCCTGTTAGGCTCTCGGTGCATATGGGCCAGACCACACACGGAGCCAGAAGAGAAGCTGTCCCAGAGGTCATGACGAGGAAGTGAAACAATTCAAGAATAATTGTGGACAATTAGCATTTGCACAACTTCCTAACTCCGCTGATTTGCTCTTGGTGATCTGATCCTGGCCAAAGCGCTGACAAACACTGGGTTTTCGGTTGTTGCCTAAAGCGGTGAGAGTAGTGGAAAATTTCTTCAAGCAAATGAATCACTTGTTCTGCTGACAGGTACAGCTGATGGGCTTTTTCAGAGATTCTTTATCGGGCAAATATTTCCATCCTGAGGCTTGAACAGCCTGAACGGATGAACTGCATTTCAAATTAGCCCTGTCATAACAGATCCAGGGTGCAAAATTTAACTTTTGAACATTCTCTAAATAGTTTTCTTCTTCTCTGGAAGAGGTTGTCAGCATAACTGTTTAATGAGTGTTCAGTTTGTCTGACTGGCAGCCTAATATGCCTCAATAAAATACACACAGCCCCGGATGGGAGATCACGAAAAGTAAAGAAGCATTTCCGAGAAATCCTTAAAACATCATCTGCAGCGGTGTAAACTGTAAGACCGGAGTGTGGGCTGTTTGAGTGTAATGATGAATTGTCAAAAGTTTAATGTCAGGCACATGTGGAAAATTTAAAGACTTTCCGTGTAAGAAAGCAAGTCTGGGGAATAATGTCTGAGGCAGATATATTCTGATGGAGTGATGGATCTGATATCTATTAGTTTCAGCTGTGGGACTGAGCTGTTTACAATCCAGTGGCGCGATCCAGAGAGTGGGTGGTCTCCGAAACACTCCGCGGCGTCTGGCCTCATCACAACATCATTTCACATCTAAATGTTGGCTGTTAACTTACTGGAAGTAGTACGGCAACGTGGCGGAAATGATACCATGTGGACTTTGTTGAGAAAGAAGCTTTGACATATCAGGGCAGGATGATTACGCATCGCTGAAATGTCGGTGTGGGCGTCACATTATGGCCCCATGTGTTTGTGGGGATATAAACAACTCAGCCAGAGGTTGTGATGTAATGTGTGTGACTGATCCCATGCTTAAAACAGGTGAGCTCCAGCAGGAGAGATGCACCCGTAATCACACCCACACACTTTGACATACCGTACACACACACACACACACACACACACGTGTAGCTGTGTTGCAGTGGAAATGATGCTGACCCTTCACTTTGCTGGACCACAGACCAGAACATGTAAGAAAAAAAGATGAAATATGGAGCTAAGTGGGCAGAGGATTCCTGAGGTTTCATGTTAAGTGTAATTAGAATAGCTCCGAGATGGGTCATAGGTTTATCCTGCAGTTATGTCATTACCACCACTGGTGTCACACAGGCGCATCATATCCGATATCAGTCTGAGGCCCATGTGGTAATGATGCACAGGCTGTTCCTGGTGGAGGTATTACACTGTCAGAATGACAACAGCACACATGGCTTTTTATTTGTCTTGCATCTATCCAGGATGCTTCATCCAGATGCGTGAATCAAAAATGCTGCCTCGACTTACTTCTCACTTGTGTATTTCGCTGGGGTTAGGGGGGGCCGCGGCCATTTAAACATGCGCACCGCAAAAGTGTGGCAAATGCTTTATGCCGGTGGGTGTTCGATGTGAATTCCTGTGGGGCTGCCACTTTTTAAACTATGGCGAGAAACGCTGGTTTGATGAGTTTACTGCGTGGGTCGCAGAAGAATTTATAGATGGCTCGCGCTCATAAAGGTGTGGGAATAAGAGACTCTAGGATGATATTTTCTACATCCATCTGACAGAATTAGGTGAGGATTGGGCAGTTAAAGTTTTCCATGTATTTATCACAAAGATGAAAAACTAAACTGGCACGAGGCGCCTCATTAGACAGGAGCCTTCATCTGCCCAGGCAGGTCTAGAGAGCGGCATGTCTGATGACAAATTCTGCCCAATATGTTTGTGTGGCCAGGCAGATTTCTTTGCATCAATCAATCATTTAACTTTTTTTTCTGAAAGAGATTTTTTTCTTTTTTACTGTGTTTTATGTGTGGGCACAGCCACAGCCCCTCGTGGCATTGTTATTTGCCCTGTTCGAACTAACAAAACATCTAATTCCATTCCCAGTGTAATAAAAGGGTACTTGGACAGGAATATAAACATCTCCCTAAAGTTGAACCAGATGCTGCTGCATGGCGGAGCGCAGGAATCAGAGGAGGGAGAGAGAAAGACAGAAAAACAAGGGAGGCACTTTACACAGGAAAGTGAGTCAGTGCCCGGGCTTCAGCGCTTCATTCCTGCGTTCCTTCGCCCTCCGTCCGTTCCCCTGAACGCTCCCACCTAATCCAGAGCAGGGGGACATCCCTGAGGACACGGGGGGCGAAAAAGCCACCCAGCCTGGATTTGATTCTCACACGAGGCCTCCGGAGGCCAGCCGGAGAGGCGACTCAGCCGCTGCACGCACAGGCGAAGAGGTCTAACCACGGCACGCACAAAGTGAGAGCCTGGCTGGCTGCTGGAGCCTGACCCACCGCCCCCAAACCTCAGCGTGAGGGGGAAGCTGTCCAGTTTCCTTTAGGGTGCAAGTATGATCTCATTTGGCCGAATACGGGCTATGATTAAGACCGTGACACACTGTAGAAAAATCCAAATATTGCCATACGCATGTCAGACACTGTTTCACAGTTGAGGGCGAGTGTGTGTTGTTATTGAGAGTATTGTTATTTACGTGGTGGAGAATGATTTGAGGTGAACTGAGATCAGATAAAGAAAGGAATTTTCCAACGCGTGGCCGAGAGCCGATTATGTTCCCGCTCTGAAAGCTTTAAAAAGAAAGGGGACACGCTGTGACAAATATTAAACTTTATGTCGTTTTGAAATGGCAGTACAAAAATACAAAAATATGTTGATGCATTTATCATTCAAATTTCACAGTAGGTACACAGGTAGGTACACACGAGGCTGTTATTTACAGGAGAGCAATTGAAATGTTCCACAATCCACTGAAAGGATCGTTTAAAGAGTTTTTGGACATCTGCTTTGAGTTTATGTGTTTCATGTGATTATTCAGTTGCCCATTTGAAACTGCCCATTTGTGCGGACATTTACCAGATTTACCAACGAACAGATTGACTCATCTCCGATGGCAGTGTAATCAGTTATGTTCATTTGGCCTAAATTGCGGCCCATTCTCAGACAAATTAGATTTTCCTTTCAATCAGACGACACTAATTACATTTGCCCGTCCAGTAAGTTCTTTAAAAGAAATTCCAATCAAATAAAAGCAGCAAAACAGCAACGGAATGAACTAGCATGACCTACAAAAATGCACACAGAAAACAAAGCCAAGAGCTCAACAGAGGAGGTATTGTAGAGGGTTTGGGGTTGTACAAAAACTCTTCTGAGACGCCAACAAACAAAACCAAAACTGTTAATTTTAGTGATCAGCGGGTGGCTGACAGTTTAGATCAGGATCTGGAGTAAACATATGTGGGGGGGAGAGAGGGAGAGAGACTACACAGGTTTGTTTAGGCTGAGCCCCTTCCTCACCTCCAGACAAAAGCAAAAGTAGACACAACCCAACTGTAGTCGCCCCGTTCTTGTTTGTGGTGAATTGAAACCACATTGGATGACTATAAAGTGGTATCAACTTTCCAAACAAATTAGACTTGCTTTCCATCAGCTTAGGAGGGAAAACTGTTTGTTTGTGGGGAATGGAGACTGTAAAAATGGTAAAAAGTTGTAAAATGCCAATGCCAGTGACCACTATTGTACATAAAAATTAAACAAAACACAATAAATACTTTTTTTTTTTTTTTGCATCAGCTTTCCCAAGGATATATGGATTTGTTACAAGGGTAAAAACATAAATAGAGTTTGATACCTTCTCCAATAAATAGCAGTGGTATTCTATTTACAATATGCACACATCTCCCAAAGAGCTCATGAGATATTTCTATCTCGAGACACGTGATTAGCTGAATCCATTTCCTAAATAAAACAAGATTAACACAAATTGCTCGTAGGTTTTTGTTGCTCTTTTTGAGGCAATTACACAAATGCGTGTCTTCCAACAGGGGTCATCCAGATCAAATGTATTGTCATTCTGTGCACAAGAGGGGGAGTGATTGTCAAAAAAGAAGAAAAAAAAAAGAGGTCTTCGTGGGAAGCTAGTGGTGTGAACACTTGGTTTGTTATGTTTGTCGACCGACTCATCTTCTGCAAAGGGGCCGCGTCAGGTCTTCGATCTAGACGGCGTTTTCCTCGCTGCCTTCAAAATCTTGAGCTTTCCGTGGTGGATCTACACAAAGTAAAAAAAGTCATATTTCACTTGCATGAAAAGCTGCAGAGTCCTCACTGATTCTTTTGTTAATACAGACATGTGAGGCAATTAAAAACAGAAAGGGACGGGTGTGTTCGCAGCCTTACTGTTGCAGTGGCCGTAGTGACGGACTCCAATGGAGCGTCCGAGGAAGCAGGTGGCCCGGCGGAGGTGGCAGGCGCTGCGGTAGGTGATGTTGTCATTGCCACAGATTTGCTGCTCAGACGGCATGGGTATCGGGCAAGGGGTTGTGCTGCACATGACACAGTGAGCACTGTTGGTCTGGTCAGTCACACAGGTGTGGGTACCGGGGCACACCACGTTGGAGCAAGACTCTGTGAGACATGAAGAAAATGGGCCCGTTAGCAAAAAAAAAGTAAGAGGGATATTTTTGCTTTTTGTGCAGAAATGGCCATTTTAAATCTCGCTTACTTTTGCAGTCTCCGTGGTACATGACCTCCAGGTCCGGGTGTCCCATGCAGCGCGCCATCAACAGAGCACACTCATCTTTATATGACTTCCCGTCGCTGCCGCACACGGGATGTTTCCGGGAAATGTTGGAGCAGTCTGGGGAGCACACACACTGAGGCCTTCCCGTCTTCATTTTGCAAACCTTCCCGGGACTGCATTTGACTCCCTCGCAAGTCTCTACAAAAGCACAGCGGGTGGTTTCATATGTGCGTGAGCGCTGCGCAGTGTCAGTGTAATGTTACTGTATTAACAAGTCTGCAGACATCAGGTGATCCGCAGGCATTTTCATACAAAACAAGCATGAGATCTGGGGTTTTCCCAGACCATAACACAATTTTCACCTTGCACAATATTTACAATAATCACATCTCTTTATTGACCATTACACACAGGGGTGTCTCGCCTGGAGGAATGCGAGGCTGGCGTGTTTTCATAACAGATCTATGTGTACGGCTGCACACAGACTGGGCTAAGCTCCTGCAGGGGGACGGAGGGGCTCTGAGGTAGACGGAGTTCAAATAGCTGTCAGAGAAGTTTACGGGCTGAGAAATGAGGAAGCCCCGGGCTCCTCTGACACCCCATAATGTTAGAGCGCAGGGGGAACTGTAATCCTACACAGTGCAGAGTCAACATCAGACAATGCACACAGGTCTCTTCCCAGGACCTTTCCGGAGTCTTTGGAGATGCTGCCTAATCAGCTCGGAGTCCTGAGGATTCTGTAAACAATGAGGAACTTATTTCCTGTCTCTACCAGCATTTCAATATCCTGTTTTACTCTGGTGTTATTGCTTTTTTTTTTTTTTTTTAAACTTTAGCTTGATTTCCATCTCTCACTCTGCCTCTCGCTGTGTATACATTATCTCTCCATCTCCTCCGCGTCTCCCAGTAAGGGAAAGTCTGAAAACAAGGTCCCGTAATGATGTAGGTATTTAACTGTGAACTGACACAGCCAAACTTTCACTGACTTGACGTTCATGATACTGACGCTTTCCTCCCTCAGAATTCCAAATGATCAAGATAGTGTTGCACATTATGAGTCCCAGACATCTGGGCATGTGGCAGGCATTTATTCAAGCCTGCAGGAATGTATTTTCTTATTTTGCTGATGGAAGCCAACAGAGATCCTTATTAACAAGGAAAAGGGAATACATAATGGAAGGAAAGGAAAAAGGAACAGGGAGTCTGATTCTGCCAATTTCATTCATTTCCCTGTGACACATTGGTTTACCTTTCTGTGAGAGTCTGAGCTGTAGGTTACCTTTGACTGCGGCCCCTTATTTTAGCTTAATATGAATACAGTCCACATCTCTTCCCTCAAAATGCCAGTTGTTCGACTTTTACTGGAACTTACCAGCATTGAGAAATTCACACATTTTTGGCCAATGATCACATAGTGCAAGCGCTGCTTGTGCAAACAGAATTTATCTGCAAGTGAACCTGAATGAACCTCGTCGAGTTTCCAGGAGGGGAAGCTTTTCAGGACAGCTGGGTGGAGTTATGTGGGACGCCTCTCCTCCATCCACGTCTGCATTTTGTTAGAAAGCTGCAGCGGGAACTGGTTGTGTAAATATCTTGAATCACAAATGACGTGGTTTGAATTCACTTTCACTGAGAGTTACTGTGCGCTGTTACGCAGCAGCCAGTTTGGCCTCTGTGATGTTAAAAACAGGAGTTAAATCTTTTGTTTCAAGTCTGCAAACGATGTGAAAGCAGTGATAAAAACTCCCAGTACTTACCTTAAAGTTACCACTGACAGCAGCACCTGAGTCTAGTGAAATATATTAATAATGTATATTACCATGTAGCTGTTAAGAACCTAAATGCGGGTTTAAATCAGTTAAGTACAGCATTTAACTTTGTGATTACATACAATCACTAATACTATGCCCCGCTGTGATAAGCCAAAGCATGGATTCCTTCTACTTGGCAGATTCGACCACTTAGTTTTTTTTTCTCTTTTTCTCTAATGGTTTGTTTGTTTACCTTTGCATGGTTTACAGGAGACAATTCCCAGGAAGCCCAGCAGGCTGACCTCATTCATGGGCAGGCTGGTGTTGGACCACGCTGTGTCCAGGCGGCCCCCGGCACAGCACTCCTCCCTGGTCACCCCTCTCATCAGCACCATGTCGCACCTCTGGTCCTGGCTCTGCTGCAGCCAGCACATCCCAGCTGGAGAGAGGCGCATAAATACACACATCAATTCACTTTAACATATAAAGCATTCACTAATATATAAGCATGCTGTTAATTTGACTTTTTCTCATCAATTTCCAATAAGTAAGCAGCTAATTATAACATTTGTTAAGGGTTAGGGTTTTTTTTTTCATTATAGCACCTGTCTGCTTGGAAATTGTCATAGTAATAACTGTATATATCATTAAACATATATGTAAGAGTAGACAATTTATCTAAAAACAGAGGTATATGCCCTTTTTTGAAAACTCTGAGGTAAAGAAAGTACATGAAATACAAAAAAAGTACCTCCTCATTATGTAAACCATAAGAGGAGTCATGCAATAATTTCAAAAGCATGACACATTGTGGTCCTACTTTTTCAAAATACAAAAAGAAAAAGGAAAAAGAAAAACCCAAAAAAGTCCACTCACCACTGGCAGGATTCCTCTCAATCTGATACAAAGTGAGAATCACAGCAAAAACAGGAACCAAAAAGCTCATTGTGGACCAGACTTGGTACAAAACCTTTTTCTGAAAGCTTGTCTAAGCAAATATCAGCAAGAAGAAGTGACGTTCCCAGCAGAGCGGATCACTCTAACTCAACTCTGGAAGTAGCGCTCCCTTATGTGAATGAATGTGTTGTGGATAAGTGATGTCGTTCCCCCTCTGTATAAATATTTAGCCCAGATGGAATTATGCTGCTGGGATGGGCGATCCTCTCAGCCAGTAATAAGCCAGGGCAGGACACAGTTGGACTCTGACTCAATTTCCAGAGTCGGGAAATGATCCATGCCCTCCAGCGCCAGACGCTGGGCACTTATATGACCTCACAAAACATTTTCACACCACATTAGACTATTAGGCTAATCAAGTCCTGGAAGAGATTAAGAGTGGGTTTTAGATGAACTTTTACATTATTAAAATGATTTTTTTCCCCCTTGGATTAATTGAATTAGCTGTTCAGGTATTTGGGAAAACACTTTATTGCATAACAACCCCTGAATGTGACATCGTAAGAAGCAGCTTCTTTTATTTGTTTGATGCCTCCCGGTTGTTCCTATCCTCTCTCTCTTTAATGTGGCACAGCTAAGAGCAAATCATATATTGTTTGATCGTGGTAGATCTTTTTTTTTCTGTCTATAAGTTGCTTTGTGTGGTTTTGGAGGGAAAAGTGGCCTCTACAAGTGACATGCTAATTTCTTATCTCATCGCGGTGCTCTTACAATGATCCCCTGAGGCGACGTGATCCAGGCCTGACCCCGAGTTGTGCCTCTCTGTAGTGTAAATGAGGAGGAAAAAGAGCAAAGTGGTCATGCTTTCTTCTGAGGTTATTCAAAAAAAAAACCCACATCATGCTAAATCAAATTAATATCAAGTGCCTGAAAATATGCATAACGCCGGCCCTTGAATAAATGAAGTCATTTGCCTCCCCGGCATTGTCATACCTCATTTTGTTGACTGTCTGGATTTATCAATGACTGCTGATATTTCACTCTGCAGCTGCGGTTAGAATAATACCCAGAGACGAGGGGAGGAGTGGGAGTGAAGGTGGTCTGCCCTTGAGCAACGTATCGAGTTCAATAAACACGACTACGTTGGAAACCATCAAGAACATTCGCTTCTGCCCCCTCATTTTTCAGTCACGATCGCACACAGACAGCCACAGCGAGCGAGACTGAAAACACCAAAGAGCTGTGGATATATATACAGTATGTCGGTCTACCGGAGGGACAGGCGCGTTGTTTTTTTTGTTTTTTTTAAACGCCATCCAGTCCTCAAGAAACGTCTGGAAGCTAATCTGCACCATCATCATGTTTGATCAGAACATCTGCTCTCCTCTCGCCCCCTCGCTGCACTCGTTCACCTCTGACACTGAGGCCTGTGCACTAATGCCAAAGTAATGTGAGTCTGCCCATCTGTCTGTCACTTTTTTTTCTTTCTTTTTTTTGTTGGTTTTATGTTCTCTTTTGATCGCTGGGGGGGGGGAATGAAGGTAGCATATGCTGTAGTATCTGAGTCTTCGTGAATGATGTTCCCTTCATCAGCGGAGATCCCCAGGGCACCGAAGGAATGCTGCCTGACCTAGGAGGGGAGGAAAGAGAGCGGCGAGAGATGGCTGTGGGTGGCCTGCCTCCTCGCCGGGGCTCTGCAGATCCACTCAGTTCCTCATATGGTTTGGATCACCACTGCCGAGCCATACAAATGAGTACAGCATGGTGGGGGACTTTGGAGCACCCACTAAACGCAAGATCTTTATTAGGGTGCAGCTCACTGTGTCCCATCCTTGAGAAATACTGGTTTCTTTCAGGCAGCCGGGGGCTCTGTAGGGGCAGCGTGAAACTGAAGGCGCCCACGGTGGACTCTGTGTCTCATGTGAAATAGAGAGAGTGCATCTCTGACAGGGCAGGTGTGGGGTCAGTCTGTCATACTGTATGTTCGCCTGACAACAAAGCAGAGAAGGCAAAAACGCCACTGCCATCTAGTGGAGAAAGTTTTTTTTTTGGTTTGTTACATTCATTTGTTAGTTGACTTTGTTAGTATTAGTTTATTTGTGCATAAATATTAACATAATACATGGAAGCCCATTAGCACCAATGTGATGAAAACAAAAAAGGCAGAGTCATAATACTGAAAGACTTTCTCAAACAATGACTTTTTTATCACAAAAATAATGACATAAAATATGATTTCAAGGTAAATAAAGAATTATTTTAAGAATATTTATCGTTGTTTAAAGTTACTAAGTAATCATTTTTTCAAATACTGTCATTATTTTAAAATCAATATGAGTGTTTCTCATTTTATAGGACATTTCCATAACATTAACAGACGGGCTTTCATAATTGTAGCTGAGAAAATGTAACAGATTCATAATAGAAATATGCAGATGAAACTATAAATATAGAGTATATGAAAGTCAGAGTAGAACCACACGGACAAAACTGTGACATAATATGACTTAACATATAAGATTATTTTATAATCCCAGTACTTACCTGTAAACTAACAGTAACTTTTGCAGCCCAGTGAGATATGAAAATAATCTTAAAAGTATGTTTAAAGAAGTTAAGTACAGCCTTTAGCTTTTGGACTGCATGCAATCACTAACACTACGTCATATAATGATCAACCAAAGCAATACACGAGTAAAGGATTCCTCTTATTCTGCATATTCAGCTAGTAGCCCAACTTTAATGGTTTGGATGTATGCAGCCAACATTTTGTTGTTACATGTTACATTAGATTTTCATATTTAAACCCAACTAAAAACCAAAGTTTTACTTACGGTCTTCTTTCTGAGAGGCATGATGTTATCATTATGATACTCTAAGCT
>JAOXYL010000105.1:18590837-18604005 GCA_028564955.1 Terapon puta
CTTCTCTGCAGCCTCCTTAAGTCACCATATGTATCACTTAATGAAAAGGTCATTAGCCTTTAATTTTAGACACCAGAGCAGGCCTAAATTTAATTTGTACTTGTTGTCTCACAGATACATCTGTCATCTTTTTTTTTTTTTTTTTTTTAGTGATCTTTGCCACAGCATGTGCCCCGAGGAATGACAGCTGACGTTTCAGTGTCAGTGATTATGAGGAGCTGAAGCAGTTACAACATGAGACCTTGACGATAAGTCACATGTTTTAGTCTTTGGTCGCGGGGTCAACGCGTTGATTTACATCATAGCCCTGACATACCGAGCATAATCTCCTCCCATTTGATATTTTACGGGTGATTTTTTCCAGTTTCTTGAACGATACCCAGGTATTTCCCTTCCAGTCACATCACCGGAGCTGCTCTGAACTCTTGACCAGCAGAGGACAGAAGGACTTTATCTTTTCACAGTGCATGAAAGACAGCACTTTCTTTATTGCTATCACAGATATCAAATCAGCGGAGAAGACAGAAATACTCCCACCCCATTACAGTCCACCCACTGCCCTATCTTAAGTCACAGTGTTGTGTGTGCGTCACGCGGCTAAACAGGGCTCAGCAGTGGTAATTGCTCTGTCTGCCCCAGACTGGCTGAAAGCAGCTGCATCATCTATCCACTCAATTTACTCCTAATGTGTGTTACTGATTGAACCGGCAATGAGGGCAGGAAAAGTGACAGGGCCGGATAGAATCACCCCCTCTGTCCCTCTGCACACGACTTTCCTCCTCCTCCTCCTCCTCCTCCTCCTCCTCCCCTTCCACCTCACCCTCTTCTCGCCCGCTTCCTTCCTGTGTTTATCGTCGCCCATGTGAAGTCCCTCCAGCGTTTCATTAATGGGGAAGGTTAATGTCGGCGCACGCGCTGCTCATGCAGGCAGCTCTCCCTCCTTCTTCACCTTTCCACCCACCTCCCTCCCTCCCTCCCTCCCTCTCCCCCTTTGCCCCCGAGTCACCTCTTCCACTCTCTCGAGCCCTCTCCCTACCCTCCTCTCGCTCTGTGGCCTGAGCGGGGCACGGAGGCGGTCGTGACTGAGGGGTCTCCCTCCGTCGCTCAGCTCCACTCCGGATCTCTCTGCTCCTCCTCGGTGGTCTGAAATAACCCCCACATTTTCCTCTTCTCCGCAGACACCTCATGCTCCTGCACTTATAAAGACTTATAAAAAAGTTCTCAAGTGTTTCTTTAATTCGGCTTCACTCTCATGAGACCCGCTGTCTCCGGACTTGACTGATGGAGCTGTAATAAGGTGTGTTTTTCTCACTCGAAACTCAAGACCATTTATTCGCCTTCATAGTTTATCATATAAGTTTCCGCCATGTTCAGCTAATGGTAATTGTGTCGTGATGAAGAAGCCACTATTTAGTCAGTGTATTAACATCCATTTGTCCAAGTTATTGGACAACAAATAAAATCGGTGTCAAATTATTGTCGTATGGGGTGATGAAAGTATCTAATTTAGCTTTTTATGGCCGATGACTGGAACTGCCTCAGTCAATAGTTTTGGTGGGCTCGTCGCAATATGATAACTGATAATATCCTCAACTGCGTTATGTGTTGATGGACTATTGACTGTGGGGGATGCAGGAAAAGGTGATACAGAGAAAAAAGTTTCCTGTGTATTGAGTTTTTGGTTTTTTTTCAAATTCATTTATTATTGCGCATCAATAACTGCCACTGCATTTTCATTACACAGCCACCACGAACAACGGACGTGCTCAATTCCAGATGCTACGCTGTGGGTTTTTTTTTTTTTGTTAGTTATCTCTGCAAGTTGTTGAATTGGGGGGTGCGGGGGGAGGGGTTGGTTGAGGAAATTATGTTAGATGTAGGTATTGGTTGACCTTGATTGTTATTGATCACTGTTGCGGATTCAAAGTGGTCTCACTCCTCACTCCTTCATGGTGCTCCGCTTTCGAGGGCCCCCCGATTTTATGAAATGAGCTGCCTCAACTTAAAGTCCGATTTGATATTCTGCGTGAGGCAGCCGCACTTCTGCCGTCTAAGTGAACGATCCTGGGGCGAAATGCACTTAAAAACTAACAAAGTGATCTTGCGCACTGTTGTGATATGATGCACAACAGTGGAACTGTCGCATTAAACATTAACTTGATTATTTCACATGGCACCACTCAACCCTGCTGTCTTAAATTCACCAAAATAAAAGACTCAAAATCATTATTAAACATTTTTTTAGCTATTATTCCAGCTGCATCCTGATCACGGCTATCCCACCGCCATATTGCCGTCCATACCCTGTCTGTCGTGTGATTGCGACTGATGTGCCAGCGACCATCTGCCGTCTTTACACTTCGACTTGCCTTATGCTGCCTTGAGACTCACTTATACAAACAGTGTTTGTCAGAGCTCATTTAAAGCTGCCACATTTCGTGCAGCTAATTGGTATTCAACTCGATATGACTCACTTACTGTAGGCAGGCAGCCACTACTTACTGTAGTCGCTTCCTGGATTGCTGGTGCAGCAGTCGCAGACACTGCAAAATGATGTCATGTGGCGTGGGGGGGTGGGAGGCGAGTCCAAAAAGTCATGATGATGTGTTGCGAATGTGGAAAGTTTGTTCGATGAGAAAGCGCACCGAATGCAAATCGACTCTTTGACTCCTTCTTTCAGCGCTGACTGGCGCTTCATCAACAACACGCAGTCAGAAGAAAAATAACTTCAAGAGCTTCATTAGAGGTGTTTATCGCAATTTCCCCCCCCCGCTCCTTGCAAAAGTGAGACATCATTAAAAGTCTCTTTAATGAAACACAGAGATTCTTATGAGGTCATTTAACAGTTAAATAATGTTGTCAAATGGAGAATAAAATAATGTGTCTCTGTGCTTTGTTTCTGACATGTTGCAGCAAATTTACAGCATTTTGAAACTGTAGCCTGCAGAAAATCTTTGAGTGTAGGGAAAAGCATCAAGCACTGCATCCCCGATGACAGCATCTCCCAGCTGCTCTCCCTTTGGCCTTCTTAACATCCTTTTTAAAAAATAAAATAAAATAAGGGGTGGTCAAACAGAAATCAGGTGTAAATGCATCCAGGCCTCTAAGGTGCGATCGCCTCAGGAGGCGGTCAGAGGCAACGCGGCATCGATAACTTTAATGGCAGAGCGTCACATCCTCGGGAACCTGCACATAGATGAGAGAAAGAAATCCAATTTCCGTACGAATGTATTTTGATTCCAGTTGTGAATAAAGACTCCCATTTTCGGGCCGTGGGCGCAATCTGGATATGAGTCACAGGTGTAAAACAGGCCTGTCTCTTGTGAAGGCTTCATTCTCACTTATGCTGGACATTTATTTATCTATTTATTTATTTATTCATTTATTACCACAGATGGGTTTATTTGTCAGAACATTATGAGATACATTTTCCCCTCACGTATGCAGCAGGTATAATAGAAAACACAACATCCGCTTCATTTACAAAAACAAACATAAAAGATAATGCCATCCTCTCCATAATGCATCTGTTTTTTTTTAGTTTTTTTTTTACTGAAAGCCACAGTGTGCGATGGAAAATATTGTGTTATTACAGTTATTTGACCAAACAGTGTGGGGGGAGCACAGACAATGTTGCTTGTCCTTAAATTGCACCAAAAAACAGCCTCTTTTTTTCCCTCCCATTGTGCCGGGATGCCTGAATATGACCCTGCTGAGAGGTTCTTGATACAACACATCACACGGCATAAGTAAGTAATCATTCTCCTGTTCGCCTCTGAAGCAGCAATTCAACTCGCCTTCATGCAGGCCGGAGAGAAAGTGCTCCCAAAAATGAAGTGCAGATTACATTCGAGATGAAATCCCCTTTTGTTTGAGCTTTTCTTTTTGTCATTTGCATTAAGCCTCGTGTTTTTGGCTCCTTCTTTTCTTTCTTTTTTTTGTTTATTTTTTTATTTTTGGACCTGTTTCGCTGAAATGGATCCACTGGCGGAGTGACAGGCTGTCAGACCTGTCCTCGCCAAACCTCACACAAAGATCACGCCCTGCAAAATGGGGCAGACCGAGCAAGAGATCAAAGTATTAAAGTGGCGGAATAGATTTCAGTATGTTTTACCCATTTCATTCAAAGTTTTCTCAGATGCTACATTGAAGCATCCACACTCTGGAGGTTCACATTCATATGTGTTGTCAGACTATTTAAAAAAAAAAAACATCTCTATACTGTCTCACCTAACTTCCAGGCACCCCCCATCCCACCCCCCACCCCCCTCTGCGAGCTAGCCCTTTAAAGACTCTTGACTGCACAAGAGCTGATGCTCATGCTGGCAGCAGTTGCCATGGCAACAAATGACTGAAGTGTGGGCTATTTGTTGCCGCCGTTGTGTCGAAAGCTGTCAGAAACAGATAAATAAAACAAAACAGAGGAGGGAAAGTTTTGATCCCGTCTTTCAGGGCTGAGCGCCATGTGACAGCTCTGTGGCCATGTGACTTTGATTCACCACACTCAGGGAGAGAAATGAATCAGTCAGAAACGAAAACAGGCACATTCATGTGTCAAGTACCCGCGGACTGATACCACTATTGGTTACTGTCACTGCCGGCGTGGTTTCTACATTTCGGCTCTGTTTTGCTTTGTTGCTTGCAGATTAAATGTTCGACAAGCTGATTAATGGGCGTCCTTTGCCTGCGTCTCTCTGGTCATTAACAGCTATGAATTATTCTGGAGAATTAAATCAATCTCTCAGCCATATATGGTAGCCACTTCCTTACAGTGGCAGGCAAAGCCGGCGACAGCGGAGGGGATGAATGGTAACTGAAAAAAAAGACTGACTGCTGTATAAATATTTAAACAAGCGAAAGGGCAGATGGGTCTTTAGAATTAATTACCCCGCTCAGAGTAAATATGAACATTAGAGGCGACTTACAATCAGTCGAGGCACCATGCTGGAGTCTATGCAGTATTAATGCACCTCATCCCTTAAAGTGGAGTGTGTTTGCTGAGTTACCGGCACAGGTCCCACGGCGTTGCTGCTGCTACAAGAAAGAAAACCATAATTGCTGAACGCCAGGCCTCGCTCTTAAGTTTGTGATCAGGACCCCCATGTGCAGTCACTTCCTGTGCAGAACATTTGTAAAAGTGATGCTGCTTATCAGTATTACAACCCACCCAGGTGATAATACCTCGCTGTAGATGTCCTGTTGTCTGTGTGGGCTGATAAGTCACGGGAGGTTGCGGCACTGAAGTGGCCAAAGATGCTGTTTGTTTGAATGAGTTCAGGGATATTGATGAATTTTGTGCAGGCGTCCGTTGTTTCCACAAGAGGAAACCTATCATTACTTTGGGGATCCTCTGACTTCTCCTCTCGTACATCTGTTGTAAGATGAACATTTCAATTTGCCCAATGCTTGATTAGTGATTAGTGATAATTACCATGATGAATACTGTAAAACCAGTGCAGTGAAAACCTCTTACGGTCCTGTTCAAATCCATCATTATAAATGGATGATTATGAAAACCAAATTTGCCTTGTTTGTCTTTATATATAGTTTGCCATTTGTATATTTATTACACATCTACAGAAATGGAAAGCTTTGAGGCACACTGGGGTATGCTAGGTCTTATGTGACTGGATGTTATCATTCCACTCGAAAGGGGCTGCTTCAACAAAGGATTTTTCCCCCGTATTTCAGGAAGGTGGCCTGGTGGACATATGCTAGTGACACAATGTGGCAGGTGTGTTGTCAGAATTGAAACCCTCGTGCATGTGTGAAAAGAATCACCTTTAAATACGCTTATTTTACGACAGACGCTGTGAAGCTCTGACTCTGTGGTCAGGAGAAAGTGTCCATAGAAGCTCGGGTTCGGGTGAAGGACCACAACTCCTGATTCCCATGAGTGAATTATTATAAGAATATAGGAAGATCCTCATTTCTGCCGTAAAATGTCCCATTTCTTCATTGCAGTTCTTTGTGCTTAAAAAAATATGGGGAGAAAAATTACAGTTTACCTTGCTTTTGAGAAATGTTATGCAGTAAGTAGCACCATTTGTTTGAAGTGACATATTTTATTTTGTGAATAGAATATATAAATCTGTATATATATAATCGTGAAATCCATTTGTTGCTTCCTTTGTGCCAAAAATATACTGACGTCCACACAACAACCCAGTTGTTGGCAGCACATGTTTCTGGGATCTAAAATGGACCAGAGGAAATTGAGAGGCTTTGTTACAGTTCCTGATGTGGTCATAGAACAAGATTTTCAATAATACAGAGTCTCTGAACCCTGAAGTCCTCGGTACATCGTGCACCAGTCCAAAAATCACTCTGCTGAAAACATTTTCTGTTCATTGTTGAACTTGCGGAAAGTCACAGATAATTGCCCCTTTTAAATGTTTTTTTTTTTTTTTTATGTAAGCGGTGGAGGTGGCGGAGAAAGATGAGCTGTTTAACGTCGGGGAACGGGAGTGGGTAGGAGAGCACTCAGTTGCGGGAAGAAGGAAGGGAAAAACTCATTTCTTGAAATAATGGGAATCGACGATTACGGGCAGGGATAGAGCGCGGTGATAACAAGTGAAAGAAAAAAAAAACATCCGTGGACAGTACATGTGACAAACAAAGCAGTGTCTCCTGGTGTGTACGTCTCTACCTCCAGTACATGAAAGCATACACATGCACCTCCCACGCATCACACACTCTTCACTACGCTCACACCTTCCACACTTGTGCCCACTCACACACACATACTACTTCACGCGGTTAGGTTATAAAAACGCTCTCTCTCTCACACACACACACACGCTGAGCACACACTCAGTCACTCACAGCTACCTACCTCATGCCCCTGTGGCTCAGCTGGCATCACTCATGCTCTGTGAGCTGTTACAAAACAAAAGGTCTCCATCCTTCCATCTCCAAACATTACTCACTGCTCTCACGGAGAGGAAGCTGTGTGTGCATGTTGTGGGCCGCTCTATTCAGTATTTCTGGCAATAGGAAGGACATGTGGGCCATTTCTGTCTCCTGGACGATACGTAACCTGAGCAGGAGAAAGCCACCTTCACCTTCTTCACATGGAGCGTTACGGTGACGGCGAATACAGCCACTGTGAAACTGTCTATTAAAAACTCCTCCCATACCTATTGTGTGAATCCCTGGACTTTTTTTCCCCTTCTTCTGTTGACTGAAGGCCACTGGAACCACGTTGAAAGCCAAGCTGTTTTTTTTTTATTTCTTCTTCTTTATTTATTTATTTTTTTTATTTATGTAATTCCTTTTGTAACATGGTGACCGAAGTGTGTTTCATCACAGGTATTGCTAAGGTAGCTTGAAAGGAAATCTCACATTTTCTTGAGTGTGACAAGCTGCGCAGCTCAAGAGCTCGTATTTAGGAGTGCATGCAGAGAGGTAGCCACAAAAAAAATAATGCAGGGAACGTTGTCTGTAAAGGTGCAGTCCCATCATTATCCTAATTTTATTTTGATATTCATGAATGATGAGCTTAATATTCATTCTGGTCGGGAGGGAGAATCTGAATGGGTGCCAACTGTCTCCACCAGACCCTAATTAAGAGCAGACAAGCTCTGTTACTGTGTGTGTGAGTGTGTATGTGTGTGTGTGTGTAGGTGTGTGTGTAGGTGTGTGTGTCATTAGTGGACTGATTGAAATATGTGAAAGGGACACACTCCGTAATGAGATGACACTCGTCACGACCCCCGATTTTTTTGTCTCTCTCTCTCTCTCTCTCACACACACTCACACACACACGCACACACACGCACACACACCCACTCACACACACACACACACACACACACACACACACACACACACACACACACCATTGTCCCAGGTTTGTCACTGTGTCCTTTGTAAATCTGTGTGCTCGTTTTTTAACTAACAAGCTGCAAGAAGGTTGACTTGCCTCTGTCCTCTGTCCTTTTTTTAAAAAAAATGTTTATTATTTTTTATGATAACACTTTATTTTAGAGAATGCAAATGAAATATAGTTGCAGAAGTGTGAAAATCAAAGAGTAAGATGTGTTAAAACTTTAAAATACATATAAGCATCGGGTTTTCTGTCTTTGTTTCATCCTTCAGTCAGAGAAGTGTCCCTTTGATCTCCATCAATTTTTAACATGTAAAACATGAGTGCTGAGATTAAAGAGGTGGGGGCTCATTAGCGGCTGTGTAGGTTTTCTGTAAATAAGCCAGCGCTGAGACACTATTGGCCAATTATGCCAGTTTACCATCAACAAGCTAAAGACGCCTACGTAGTGTAAAATCGAGCCAATTAAAATCGGTGGTTTAAGTCTGGTGGGAAGCCAGCAAGGGATTGTCTTTTTATTCCAGACATTGCTGTGTTTCTTTTAGAGCAGGTTGCTCTCATGTCAAACATTTTTTCCCTTTTGACTTACTCACCACTCTCACTCATCGTTATGAGTTTCTGAGACTAGAATCATGATTTCTATGAATAATACTCTGAGCATTTATTGAACTGATAATACAAACTTATTGAAATCCGTTTCCTGGAAAAGATGTAATTTATTACTATTTATTGAGAAAATGAGAATTCATTTTACTGAAAGAAATAAGTAAATATGAATTTATTATTCATTCATCATTGGAAATCTTTTGCATGTTCAGCGGACCTGCTGTGCACCGACTAAAAGACTCTCTGACTTGCAATGAATCTGAATCAAGTAATTAGAAGTGTACCAATTGAACATTGTCTTTACTTCCCCTCTAATTAGCACCAAATTATATACTCCTTTCCAGGAAACTTGTGCGGAAATTATTTGAAAATTACAGAGCCACAAAAGAAGTCGCAGGGTTGCATCTCACATTCTACTGAACTTAAAATAGTTGGCGAAACTTGCAGATAAAGCGCCTTGTTAAATTTACTCAGCGCTGTAGATCTCTGTCTTGTTAAAGTGTGACCTGCTCGAACGTGAGACTGCGTGCGATGCTGCTCAGGATGATACTGTGGTTGTGTCAGCGGCGATGGCCTGAAGAGGGATTTGCAGGCTGACTAACAGAAGGTGCTAGCAGCACTCAATATGTCATTGTCTCTTGTTTGGCTAATTGCAGCATGGTGCCGGTGTCAGCCCTCTAGCAAGCCAACGCACACACGCAGAGATACACACAAGCACACATTCACACAAAGGCATCTAGATATACACACTGATTGATCACACCTGGAAGGCAGGTATTATTTAATGTAGGTTTATGAAAACATTTCTAATGATGGATAAAGTTAATATTATCTTCTGTTTGTGCTAAAATTCATCACAATACTGTAAAAAGTCTGTTTCAAATTCATATTCCTCCTTTGACTCTTTAGAGATGTGAGTGCAGCAGCGTCCTCAGTGAGTCCTTCTTTACTGTAATGACGTTGTGCCCCTTATAAAACAACTTTTTTTTTCATCCTCCCACGCTCATCGCAGTGACTTCTTGGTGAGTCAAACAAGGTGACAAAAGGCTACAGTGCAACAGCCTCTTCGGAGCCGTTTATAATCGAGTCTCCTCAATCACGGAGTTGGCCGGCGCGTTGCTGTGCGCAGGCGGTCAGAAGTAAAAGAGAATAATCTTTTTATTCCCTCTTATTACATGTTTGTCTGGCCATACAACCTACCTCTCTTCAAGTCAGACCTGTCTTTGGGGTCGCAGGGGAAATTATGTCTATTTATTTATTAGCCTATCTTGCCTTATTGTGTTAGCCTTTGAATTGGAACATTTATTTTTCCATAGCGGAGCTTAATGAGCTGCCTGGAACTGTGACTGTGTCCACACAGGACCCAATTAAATTAAACATGAGGACCATCATTCTTCTCTCCCCTTACCTCTGTGTTTTGTGTTGCTCCCACCTGCAGAGCGGGAGGACATGGAGAGGGGAATGGTCTGATTCATTTTCAATTGCCAATTAACTGTAGGTTAAGTATGTCAGACCAGAGTCCTGTGTATGTGTGGTGGGGAATTAGATTACTTCCTCTTTCAATTCCAAGTGAGGACACATTACTTTAACACAATTTAGGGGCTGTGCACAAATCATTAGTGGGCATGGGAGGAAAGAAAAGCGGGAGCGTTGCATATTTTTATTTTTTTGCTGAGGCGAGGGCAGATTTTTTTTGGGTGGGGAAGAACATGGAAAGATGGTTTGAGCGGGCAAAGCAGGTCATGAAGGCGTTTGACAACCCTGCCTCTGTCTCAGGCATTTTTTTTTCTCATCGCACTAAATGATATCATCTTCCCTATTTGCACTCTTCTGCATCAGAACAAAAAGTTCAATCAATATAAAATGTATCATATAAACTTGGCCTATCACATTATTAAAGTTCAGCCTTTAATATTCGCTATATATTTGCAGGCTGCACGTTTAACCCTTTAACGCCTAATTGTATTTGCTACAAAGAGTAAAGAGAAAAAATGCCTGAAATATTCTATATTTTCCAAATGTAATGGGAAAAAGTAGTTTTATTTCTAAAATTAACATTGCCCAATATGTAAAATGTGAAAAAATAAAATAAAATAAACCAAATGACATGGCAAATTTTTGGGGGGATTTTATTAAACAGTTTAATAAACATCTCAGTTCCAAAAAATTTGAATTTCCAGACTATTTTTCAATATATGTCAGGCGTTAAGGGGTTAATTTGTGCATTGGCGACAACTATGACTGATAACATTATCTTAAATTCGTTATGATTTGCCCTTTTCTGAAGCTATTAATACTAGAATGAGTCGTACCAGCCCAGTACTGTATTGTCACAGTGAGATGTCACAGTGTGGTGTGACTATCTTTCAGGGTTAAGTGTCCAAATAAAGGATCACTGACACTTCAGAGATTGACTCCAGCCTGAGTAATCACTCTACAGCCAACTCAACAACTGATGGGATGTGTTGACAGAAGTCCATTATCACTATATCCCCACGTCCCTATTCACTCCGATTTACTAAGAGGAGGGATTTCAGTCAACACACAGCTACAAAACACAAACAGAAGATCCTCAAATTATGCTCACTGCCACTCAAGAGAGAAATAAAAGCTTTTTCTTTGTCATTTCAATCATTATTCGGTGATATTTGAGCTATATTCACTTGTCAAAGCGGTGAAAGGCGATGCAAATGTTTTACAGGGAGATTTCCAGTCGGGTTTGGGAGAGCGCAATAACAACTGGAGCAATCAAAACTTGGGCTTGTAATGAATTCTAAAGGGGGGGTTTGGGTTTGTGGTGGGAGGCCAGACTTGTATCCTACATGGCTCTTACTTACCAAGGCCGTTCGAGCTTTACACCCACACACATCAGTCCACTCCTGTGGAGAAGAAGCAGCCGCTGGGTTTCACACTGCAGTGCTGAGAGACAGAAAGAGACAGAGGGAGAGAGAGAGAGAGAGAGAGAGAGAGAGAGAGAGAGAGGTGTGGTTGTAGCCGTGCATTTTTCTCTGTTTTTGGTCATACCTTTTTAGCTTTTTTTTATATATTAGAGGCTTTTATGCCGCCCGTGCACGCCCCCTGCAACCCCTTCTCCCTCCATGATTTCCGGAAACGTGCATTTTTCTCCCCCTTTTAGCCCGCCGCTCCACCAGCAGTTGAAATCGCACATTAGAGGAGAGCGTGTCTTTAGGTTGCCATAGCAACAGGGTGAGTCATTCTGCTGCAGTCAGTTTAGTCACACTCGCACTGACTGTATGTTTCCCTCTCTTCCCTTCTTTTTTTTTTCCCCATCTCACTGTCCCTCTGCCTTCCCTTCCCGCCCTCAGTGCGCGCACGCACACACACGCACACACACACACACACACACACACACACACACACACACACAGAAACACACATTCTCCATCCCTTTAAATTGCTTTGTTATACCAACTGTTGTAAATTTCATCAGAGCAGGAGGTCAAGTTCTGGATTTCGGGTGTTCCCACTTATTATAAAACACAACATAAAGATGGAAGCATAAAAAAAGAAAGGAAACAAAGGTGTGTGTGCGTGTGTGTTGTGATGTGTGTGAGCGATGGATCAGGGTTGATAATAAGGGCGAGCGGAATGTCGCTGCTCTCGCTCTGATTACTTATTTATGGATCAGGCTAATCAGTAAACCCACAGCTGAGAAGCACACTGTGAAGGAGGCGGGTGGTGTGAGAGGAGACGAGGGAGGCAAAAAGAGGAAGGGGCCACCTAACGCTCTTCTCCTCTTCCAAGAACACTTGATGGGTCTGATTGGATGAGCACAATTATCAGAAAGCAGATTTTTCTCCTTTTTGTGTGTGTGTGTGTGCGCGTGCGTGAGCGTGAGTGAGTGTGATTTCCATTAGGGGAAGTTATTTCCTGTTTTCTTATAATAAGACTTTTACAAGTTTACAGCTGCGTCTCTCGGCGTTAGCGATACGCCTCTGCTTTAGGAGTGAATCATCAAACACCTCATTGTCACTTAATTGTCACACAGCTCGAATGAAGACATGCTATGTTGGCGTGAAAAAGAGCTTTTGTGGATGAAGCTGACGTGGTCCGCAGACGGTGTCTGTGCTCGCGCTTTGCACCTGTTGCCAAAATGTAATTAGATCAAGTACAATTATTTTTATGACAGCTTTTTTTTTCTTTTTTTTACTCTGCTTACCCTTGCTTAGCTAAAAAGGGGGAGGTATATTTGTTAATACCCTGTCCTGTATAATACCTTTGTGGTAAGTTTCCATTTCACGTGCAGCCGGCTGACGGATTGGGGGCCGAGGCCGATTACACAGCTTCAATGTGATTTTTATCTGACTAAGCTTTTCCATTTTCAGAGGTAAATCAGCTTCATGGGATTTAGGAAGGATTGTGCTACTGGGCTTATACTGTGTTGTACCTGAAAACAGCTGCTCACACTATTGCCTATTTGAAGCCAAACTGCAACTTCTACCACAGTGTTTCTGCCAATAATGTTTTTTTTTTCTCATGAAAGAGCAGATCTTTATCCATCGAAACAATGGGCACAAACTTTGATGCAGAAACACATTTCACCTCATACTTTGATCAGGTCAAAAAGGACAAAACTACTCAGCCTCAGCAGTTAAGGAACAATATTTTCATTCATTTGGAGTCTTGTTTTTCGTGTTTCTGTTTTTAAACATGTCTGTCTTTTTGTATTTGAGTGTCCTTTTGTTGAGTGGCCCTTTTTTGTGTTGTGTTTCT
>JAOXYL010000105.1:18604370-18618505 GCA_028564955.1 Terapon puta
TTTCTTTTGCACCTTGCGTCAATGCTTTTAGTCTCTTTTGTGAGGCGCTCTAAATAGCCTTGTTCCTGAAATGCGCTTTATGAATAAATATGCCCTACCTTGGCTGTGTATTGCTTCAGTCGCAAGCTGGAGAGTGTTTATAGCTTGGTCACTGAAAACAGCTGCAAACTGGGGCCAAAAATGACTCTATGGTTGTGTCCAAAATAATTCACTGATTCACTCTCCCTACTCACTATCTAAGAATATACAATGAGCTCAAAATCATTATTATCTGCGCCATTAATGACATAGCTGCTGTTACACAATTAAATTATATTAGATCAGCTGATATGTACACACACACACATATATATATATATAGATATATATATTTTTTTCACTGGTTTTCACACGTGTCATTTGGGCCTCATTTGACGCCATGTTTTCAAAAGAATTTAGATTGTAGCCACTTTAATCTTGTCTTGTTTGGTTTTGTTCCTTTCCCATCAGGCCTGTGTTACCCGATAAAGAGCAAAATGTGAATTAGATGGGGGGAAAAATATTTTTGTCTGGTCTGTTTCTTCTAACTTTACTCATCCCGCTGAGGCCCCTGCGTGACCTGCGTGAGCACTAACACTGTGATGAGGAGGATAATTTGAGTCATAACCCTCCAGGCTTGTCCCTGCGGCGGCGCTGACATCGGTGTTGATGTTCTGGATTGCAGGTCTCAAGATGCGAGTGAGTCACTCTCGCGTCTTTCACTTCACCTCCGCGCTGACCCACGTCACTCGGAAGGTTGTCTTAAAGAGGACTGTAAACGCAGCCAGGTCCCCGTGGGTAGTCTGAATGTAGGTCGGGCGCTCTGGAGTCTGCGTGCGACAGGTTAACAAGAGCGAGATGGAGAATCTCTGTCTGCGGGATCAGATTAAGATTTGGACAATGGAGTTTCCACCTTCAGCTGTGATCACAGTAAACACAAAAAACAAGGGTGCCAAGGAAACCCCCCCATCCAAAAAAAACATTCATGCAATTCTGCACAAACCACCCTCATATTACCTCAAGAAGGTTGTTCCTACCATCAACTAGCCGTTGAATATGTTTTACACTGAGATGGAGATGAAAACCTTGAGTTTCTAAAGCCTGGGCATGATCTTTCACCAAGCTTTAATGAAACACAGAGCCACAGTTGAAGGGGTTTTACAGGCTCCTTGATAAATAAATGATAACCCTCCTGTGTGGAATAATGTCCGCGCGTGCGTGGGCATAGTTTTTGTCCTTCAACCCATCGTGTAGCAAACATAGCCGAAGCCTCAGTCCACATGAAATAACAAAGCTAAGCAGCGGCGAGTTGGGCTCCGTCCCCGGAGAGGTGGGAGGAGGGTGGGGGCGCGCGCACACACAATGAAGAGCCGGATGACGCAGCTGAGGAGGGGAAAGGGAGGGGAGCGCTGGGATGGAGCAGAATCCTGAACGAGGAGAGGAGGAAGAGGAGGATGAGGAGGAGGTGGAGAGAGGGAGCGTGGGCAGACTGCGTGGGAAGGAGATGCTGCATAATCAGCTTTCCAGGGTTTTTCTCCGGCTCTCTCTTCTCTCTGTACTTTCTCTAACGACGCCACCGGCCTGTTCATCTCTGTCAGCCCAATCGGCGTCCGCCTCGCTGTCTTGCTCTTCTTGTCTTTCTCTCCATCTTCTCTCCCTCCTTTCATCTGTGACTCATTGAGCAGCACAAGCTCTGGCACTTTTAATTGAGTCTCAGTTTGTTTGTCAAGGAATGAAAAATTATATCATTTTCACTCAAAGGGGACGAATTTAGATGGTCCAAGAATGCAGAGAGAGAAATAGCTCTAATAATAATTTAAAAAACATGTCAAGCCTGGCCTATCTTACCATCCATGTGCACATCTGCAGCACAGATTGTATGTTCTCAACGGAAATGACATCATTACTGGTCTTCATTACTATTATTGTGCCTCGACGTTATGAATCATGGGCAGACGAATGAAAAAGAAAAAGTGTAAAAGTTCGTTTGTGTATTGTGCCCCCCTGCAGTCCGACAAAACAACACTGTAGTAGTAAAGCCCTTTTTAGCTTTATGGCTGTCGAACACGCAGCTAGGGTCTGCTCAGTCAACATTATTTCACACTTATCAGCTCTTGGCATCGCATTTATTTAGCCGCACATAATAAGTGAGAAACAGCAGAGCCGCCTAATCGTGAGCAAAGAGGAGCCCGATGAGTCATCGGCATCTCTCGCGCGTTTCCAACGCCGCCTGGAGCTGCTCTGTTGAAAGGAAATCTGGTGAGAGAGAGACATAGAGAGAGAGAGAGAGAGAGAGAGAGAGGGAGCGGAGGAGGAGGGAATGCGTGGGTGGAGGGGGAACAGAGGAGCAGGTGGTGGTGGTGAAGGGGAGCGATGAGGAGGGAGAGGGTTTTCCCTTTCAGAAACATCCCTGACTAGAGTCGTGTCGCTGTCGAAGGCAGAGCGGGAGGGGAGGTGGAGGAGAGGTGGAGGCGACTGCAGAGGCAAATATGTGTTCATTCATGTGTGTAAGGTAGGCCTTAAATGTGCAACGTGTGGGCGGGTGTGTGTGAAGCACGGGCACAAAACAGGGAACACCACCGCCATCACTATTTGTGGTTTCGAGCCGGCATGAGTAACAGTTTGGTTGTGAATGGACCAGCCTGAGTAAGTTAGTGGGTTCACTCAGTGCAGCGAAGTAACAGTCTGCAACAAACCATGACAGCTCGAGCATCTCAAAACATCTGTATTCATGGGATTTTTTTTCTTTCTCTTTTTTTTTGGTTCGTCTGTCCGCCTGCAACACTCCCCCGGTGACTAAAATCAACATTGATTTTCATGCTCGCACTAAAAAAAGCCTTGCAAGGCAGGTTTGCAGGATAAGAAGTGGAAGGGAGGGACAGTAGTTAGAGGGGCCGTCATCCTCTGTGCAGACGGTCACAAGTTCAGTCCCCGCAGCAGTCACTCTGCCCTATTAGGAGGAATATGGGAAGCTGAAATCCTGATGTGACATCCGTTCTGCTAGTTTCTGTAACTCACCTCTCATTTAGCTGAATCTTTGTATGTGGCTCAAGCAGGAGCCATATTTGCTGCAGGGTCACCACAAAGCACCATGGACCAAGTGTTCCTATACTGCAATACCTGGCTCCAGGTTTTATTTGTTCCTGTTAATTTGTGGTACTTTACACAGAGAACCTCTTTAAGGCTGATAATGCAGGATCTGGTTGATAAATATACATATTTTTTGTAATACAAATTCCCATTCTCCCAATTCGGAAACGAATGCTGCACAGTTGTTTTCATGCACCTCTTCATTTGTATTCCGACCATGAGCCGCCTCAAAGGATGTTCCAGTGGATTTTCCGCACTGCACAGACGATGACGTACCTCCACACACCGAGGGAAGGAACCCCCTCTGCAAACCCCGAACTGGATGACTGGCGACGTGCCGGGCTCGGGGATTGGCTGGCAGACAACAAAGGGTGACGGAGGTGAGGCGCAGGATGATGCAAAAGAGTGAAACACACAAAGAGGAGAGAGGCACGTCTGAAACTGTAGTCATCCCCCTCTTTCAGAAACCCCCCCCAGCGACCTCCACCCCTTCTCCACACACACACACACACACACACACACACACACACACACACACCATTCACTGAATGACTATAGCTCGACCATGCTGCACTGTTCACCCTGCAGTCTGTCAGTGTGAAGTGCAAAGTGACGTTATTAAATCAGCAGACTGACAGTTATTTCATGCAGGACGATACATTTGCTGTCATGAAAATTGTAAGTGAATAAATGACATGAAACGATGTTGCTTGAGGCCGGCAAAAAAAAAAAAAAAACAGACTGCAACCCAGTGCTGAAAATGTTTGCCTTCTTCTCATCGCTGTGTCTGGTTATTTCCTTCTCCACGGATTTTAACGAACATCTAATGAGCATTCACTGCTTTAAATTTGTTCCTTCAGCTCTGACTTCCTTCACAAGGTATGTTCGTGACTTTCTCCCCTGCACCAGGAGCAGCGGCCTCTGGGGCCCTCCACCCTGCTGTCTCCTCTTGGGTGGCATCCCAGATTTGTTGGTAAGGTGATCTGTGACCTCTGCTACGACAAGCCCTGTGCAGTTGGAGTCAGGCTTTGCGTTAATCTGAATCGATCCCTGTCCGTCACTTCCTGTCCACCTCAGCCCGTCGAATCCGTTGTTTTTTTAAGGATGACGCAGAGGAGTCGTCTTTTACAGCCCACGCGTTTACCCACAGCTGTGCTCGCACTAATCACTGCAGCATTTGTTAAGTGGTACATTTTAGTGATTAAAAGTTGAGCAACTCGAATATTTCATCTGTTTTTGGCAGATGTTAGCTTGCCAGCCCATCGTTTTTTGGTCCAGATGGGGATTTCTCAACAACTGCTGGATGGGTTGCCAGTTTTGACGGTCATGCCCCTTTTGGGATCAGTTGGTCAAAAGTTTAATTTGCCCAGCGCTTTAGGTAAGTGACCTGACAGACTGCAAAACTAATGAAAAATTCCCATCAGCCTAAGCCGCTCTACAGTATATAACATTAGGAGGGAATTACAGCGAGCAATGATAACAAACATGGTCTTTGTTGCATGTCATGCCTGGCTTAATCCCAAATCTTCCATCTGCCATTATACCATCACCTTTCCAATACAAGTGGAAAAAAACAACAAAAAAGTTGTACCTTCAGGCATGGCTGTAGACTGATGCTCCTCTTTATTTTTTTTATCAAATTAGGACAGGTCTGTTCAGAGCTGTCACCGTTTGCATGCTGACAACATGGCTGTACGGAGGGCGATGCTGGTCTGTCAGTCAGCTGTCCGGTCCGTCACTTTGGTCCAGGCTGAAATATTTATGGGTGGATTGCTGTGTAATTTCACAGTGCCCCCAGAGAATGACTGACCTTTCATTTAGTGCAACCATGAGGGAGGACAAAAGTGTTGTCAGCAGCGTCTGTATTCCTCTGTTTGCTTTAAACTCAACTTTGGCCCAGCAGCCCAGGGCGTAAACCAGCGGGACAGATTATAAAGTGTGAAGAAGGAGGCAGGCGTTTGAGATGTTCCCTTTGTGGATCACAGTGTGGATTTGGCTTTTCTCTCCAATTAATTTGGAGGAGGTGATAAGAAGAGGCAAAAAATCAATAGGAACCCGAGCAACAGAGAAAAATGAAATGAGATTCACGAGAGGGAACCTTATCTGTGATCAGTTCCCACGCTATGATTAACACCCTCCCCTTGAAATAAAGCGAGTTAAGACCTTTTTTTTTGTTTTTTTTGCATCATTCATTTATTCACATATTGGAAAACAACCCTAAAATAACATTTTTCTTAACGATTTGGTCCCTCAAGGCTCAATAGATTCGGATCAACAAAAGCAAAGTTGTTAAGAAAGCTCGTCTTTTTTTTTTTTTTTTTTTCCTTCTTTGAGAAATTAAGCAGTTTACTAACAAGCAAGGAATACAGAAATACTTCTACTTTCAAAGAGATAAATCTCACAAAAGTTCATCGGGTTACAGCATCCTAGCATGACTCTTAAAAGTGGATTCCATAAAGTACAAAATCTGTCGTCATACCAGTGTTTCGACCTATGCCTTAAACGAATGAGCATTAACTATGGACTTGATCGCTTTGTACCGTAAGTCTGAGAAAACATGAAGATTTGTACTAAACTTTTAACTCTCATGCAGACCTACACACAGCTAGGCATCAATGCATTTGACAGGCTACTGGTTAGTATACAAACACCATTAACCACAGTGTCCCCAGTTATACAGTATCTGTCTAAACCTAATAAAGGACATTGATTTAGTCTAGCTCCCGTGACATTGTGCTTGTATACACAGCAAGGCTTAATCTTTGTACAAATGTACGGATTTGAAAAGCAACCCATAAGACCCTTTTCTTTAAATTGTTGTGGCTGCTGTACTGTCGCCATCTCGCACTGACTCAGCTCTGAGACGTTTTGGCGCTTGATCTGTGGGAAATGCAGCTGTCTTTCCCCCCCTTTTTCAGACCTGCCAGAATCTGCTGAGTAATTATTATCATCAGGGGTGTCTGTCATGACAGACAGGAGGGTGGGGGGTGGGGGTATTTCCTTTTGGCTTATTTGCGTCGACATAAAAAGAACGTTATTTGATCGCACAAAACGTTTCCTTCGCGGGGATCTAATGGTTCAGCCTGTATGTGATAGGGTCTAGGTGAAAGAAATGAGAGAGTGAAAAAAAAAACAAATAAAATCACTACCCTCTGTACTCTTCTTTGACTTCACCTCATTTCATCTCATCATTGTCATTGCTCTCCTAATGAGGAACGCAGCTCCCGCCTCGGCCACAAAAAGGAGATTCCTGTCACGCGGCAGAGGAAGATCTAATCAGGCAGGCTGGAGAGGAGCATCGTCACCGTCGCATCCAAACAAAGGGTGGAGGATAATGTTTTTCCCCCTCTGATTTTCTATTCAGTCCTTTCAATTCGCTGCATGGTAACTGCCTCAAAAAAAAAAGAAAAGAAAAAAAGAAAAAAAAAGGAGGAAAGAGAGACAGGGGATGAAAGGCAGAAATCCTCCTCTTGTCGTGATTAATATTCAACACCTCGCTCTGCAGTGACTCCCCTCGCTGCACGTGGGAGAGACGGAAAGCCCGGCAGCCCCTCCGAGAATAAGACTCTGTGAGAAAAACTGGGTTACAATCAACCTGCAGCTGCCGCTTAGGATATAAAAGCAGAAACATGTGAGCGAAAATGGATTTCTAGCATAACTCTGCCCATTACATCCGCAGGACTCAATCTGCTGACGGGGTTTCGTTTGAGCGTCGGCATCAGTTTGTTTTAACGGTGGAGACGAAGCCAGATGAGAGAGTGAGGGGAGGAAAAAAAAAGAAGGTGGAATTAACTACAAATAACTTCTTTGTTCAGTCTGGTTTAATAAGCTGGCAGGAAGTGAGTCCCCCCCTCCACCCTCCCGCCACCATCTCCCTTCCCAAGGGAGGCATCTACTGCGCTGTCAACTTTCTCAGGAGAAGAAGAGGACGCAGAGGGGAAAACGAGTGTGTCAGACGCAGACAAATAAAGCCCCTTCTGTGAGCCCCATGCACGAGGAAGCATGCCTTTCTTAGAAATTTAATAAACACCAAACGTTCATGCGGGCAGTCCTCTTGTCTGATAGCTTTAAAGTAACTGCCCTGAGTTGAGTGGGTGATGCCCACCGTGCTTAAGTCATAGCTTATGGAGTTGCTCCAGTTCTGCTCGTAGGCCCAGGAACCGTCCTCTTCAAACCTGCCACGCTGTCGGTTTTTCGCTGGTCACGTAAGCAAAAGCGGACGTACAAAAATATATTACGACTCATTGGACAAGCTAATAAAAAATACACAACGCAGCTGTCACTTAGCCGAGGAGCATTTTTGTAGCCGGAAACAACAAGCGTCGTGAGCAGTCGGTCGCTCGATGAGGCAAATTAAAGGAATTCATCTGTGTTTTTCGTGCACGCTCATTGAAAGCAGTGGTTCCCAACCTCTTTGGCTTCTGGCCCCGTAGGACTAAGTGATATCTACCTGTGATGACCTAACTAATCCGCTGGTTTCAGATGTTGACCCGCCACTTTGGGAAACTGTGGGCGGGAGCAAGAATGGTGACATCATCCTCCTGCTTAACAAACTTCCTAGTTGGATCTGTGGGAAAGATGTCAAGTTGTGTTGAGCCAACTTACAGCTCCTATTGTCTGTGCAGACTCCAATATGTGTCTATTATTTAAATATTTAACCAAATATTTATGTAAAAAAATGTTAATTGCTTGTAGCTATCGCTGAAAATTCTACTAAAAATGACATTAGTGGGACAGATGCCTCCTTAAAAACCATAAAACATTCAAATAAACATAATTTTGTGTGAAAGGAATACACGTCTCTATTTCTTATTACCTTAAACATACACGCCCACAGGTTGGGAACTACTGATCTAAACAACCAGTACAGACAACCAAAGTGTGCCCCTTATAGATTGGACAGGTCAGTTGTAGTATATCAAATCTTTTTGTAGCTGCTGAATAGTGACGCATCTTCCACGAATGCATCTTAATGGGACTAGTAGGGTTACGTCCACATCTGCTGCTTTCTACTTGTCTAATAGCACCTGGTTTCACAGTGGTTCAATGAGTACAGAGGCCACACTTATTCACACCGGAGAGCAGAGACGAGGGATGACAGCAGCACAGACGGAAACAGACACAGGAACAATCAGTGAGGAAACGATTATTACCAATACCACACGTTTTTTTTGTTTGTTTTTTTTTTGTACGTTAGCTCTGTTTATGTATTGTTTTGTAGTGTATCTCCCTTTATCAGCGAACTGTAAAATGACGACACTGAACAGTTTTGTAGTGTTAAGGGGCATGAAGAGAGACTGGCTGCATTTCTGGAGGATCAACTGTGGATTACGGGCTGATTTAAAGCGTACTTTTCGTCGTGGGTTAATGGGTCTGGATCACACCATTCAAGCTGCACACAGAGAGATGTTTAAACCGAGGCAAGACATAATCGAACAGAAAGAAAAGCGTGTGTCTCAGCAGGAGGTGAGGTCGACGAGGAGGACGACTGGAGCCCTGCTACACTGGGCTGTGGTCCGGGGAAGCGTGTGTGGCCGTCACCGTCACACACTCGGCGGCCGTGTCTCTGATCCTGCGGAGGCCCGCGTACAGCCTCTCGTCCAGGTTCGCAGTCAGTTTGTCCGTGAGTTCCGCTGTGATGGTCTGCGGGCCGTAGCCTGAAGAGTCGGACAGCTGAGGGGGCGAGCGCTCGTCCGGGGGCTCGGGAGGGAGCCCGGATTGCCTGCTGTCCTCCTGAGGGTCGTGGCGGTCCTCGAGCCCTCCGTCCGCCTGTGAGACGGAGGGGCGAAGAGGTGGCGGAGGAGAGGAGGCGTGCTCCTCAGTGTCTCTGGCGGCGACACCCTGCTCCCCGTCCTTACCCCCGTTCTCAGTCGGCGCGGGCTCTGCCTTCGACGTGTCAGGAGTGCTTCCGGTCCCGTCGCTGGTCTCCTCGTCCGGGGCGCTGACGATGCGGGGGAGTGTGCTGTGGTAGCTTGTGTCCAGTGGGTAGTTCACACTGTCGCCTCTCCGCAGAGGCGTCCGCTGTCTGTCAAAAGAGGACTGGAAGTGTCTGACACCGGGGTCACTCCACTGCTTGTGCCGCTGCCACTGCTTCCGGAGGTGGATCCGGGAGCGGTGCTTCCGCAGAGGCGACTCCTGCTGGTCGAACTGAGGGTCGTGGCGGAGGAACTCGTGGAAGAGAGCGTCTGTTTTCTCGTCGATGCTGTAGTCTCGCCGGTGCAGCGCTGGCGGCTGGGGTGGAGGCTGCGCAGCCTCTCGAGGTGTGAGCATCTGACCATATGGGAACCAGCTCAGCGAACCGGCACCTGTTTCTATGGAAACCCCTCCACTGGCACCCAACAACAACTCGTCCTCCGGCTCCTCCTCAAAGAGATGAGACTCAAAGCTCTCGCCGATAGTGCCGGTTCGCCCCGCGTTGGTGAAGTGGTGCCTTTTCTCGTGGGCCGTTCTGTCCTTAGGGCTGCCGCTGATGCTCCCAAACAGTCGCAGCTCTTCTGGACCGCGGGACGGAGCCTCTATCGACGCATACCCGCTGTCCATCTGCAGCAATTTCCGAGTCCCCGTCTCTCCGTCGCTGCCGCCTCGCTCTGATTCTGTGCTTTCCTGTTTCCTCTTTTTTCCCTCCTTCACCCCCAACCTGTCATCCATATACATCATAGCGTCCTTGTCTTCCTCTCCACCCTCTGCCTCATCCCCTAAATCCTGGGATGGGTAGCTGGGGAGCCCTCCTCTTTCAGCCTCTGTGCGTCCGCCCAGCGAACACACACTCTCAGCATCACTGCAGACGGAGTTCCTGTCGTTGTTGCTGCTCTGGTCGGAGGCGGCGTACTGCTCCAGTGTCGCGCGAAGGGACCAAATGTCTTTGTAAAGTGACTGGGGGTCCTGGGGATCTAGGGGGTCCAACGGGTCTGCACCTTCCCTTCTTGCCAGGGACAGTGCTTCATCTTGGGGATCAGGGGATATGCCAATCACCCCTGGTCCTCCATGGCTGCAGCTGGGCTCCACCATCACCTCTACCTCTACCCTGTAGTGTGCACACAGGTGTGGAGAGATGAGATAAAAATGAAAGAAACAGGGAGGAGGAGGAGGGGGAGAAAACACACATGCAAAACAAGTGTCAGTGTCAGAGCACTTCCCTAAAAATATCACATCCATCTGAGACGCGGCTGAGTTCACAGTGCACAGAATGGTTTTCATGACTTGCAATGGTTGTTGTTGCATGTCCTTAAACTGAACTTGGCTGAATACCGATCCCATGTGCGCTCGGAAATTGCCCCTGAAATCCCTTGCTCTCATTTCAGGTCAACAAATGTAAAGAACACGTACTAAAAAAATGTAGCAGTAGCAATAAACTTATATTATAAGCTAAACTGAGAATGAGGGTCATCGCATTTCTTAATTCGCGGCATCTTCCAGGAAATTCCTTTTATTTTCAACAACAAACATCTGCAAATATACACAGGAACTACTGTTTAATCTATTATTTAGTGGAGGAAAATAAATAGTTATATAAGAAAATACTTTGGGAGATTGGCTTTTTTTTTTGCTGTTGCATAACCTAATATTGCATTGCTATAAGTGCAAACTTAAAATAACAGTCTCAGTGACCCTCACAGTCCTGGGGACATTATCAGACCATGTCAGCGATGGAATGGTTTCGTATGTCAGATATAAACCCCGCGTCCCAATTCTCCACTTTGCTCTCCAAAAAAAAAAAAAAAGGAGTGCACTCTGGGAATTCCCGACATCTGGCTTCAAATCATGAAATTGGTTATGAAAGAACTCTTGTTTACAGGGATCTCATTACATTCAAATCAGACTGTGGTTAGATAGTATTTGCAGTTGCACAGCTCTGCGTGTTTTAATCTAATTAAAAGCCATGGCAAAACAATTAGTCTAACAAAGACATGGGGACATTTTTCACTAGCATTTGCCATTTGATTGTCCTGTAGCCCTGCTCACCTGGTGCATGGAAACAACAGCGACGGTGTTGACAAAAGTGGACTCTTTCGTTGAGGCAAAGTGGTGAAGAATTGGGACTTAGAGCCGCATCCCACTGTATATCACTACCACACGTTTTCTAGCTACAGTAGAGGAATGAGTGCAAGGCAGCAAAGCAGTGGACAGGATGAATGGCAAGGGAATTAAAGATACCTGCCGAGGGAGGGGGGTGGCGTGGAAGGAGGGGAGAGGAGGCGTGTGGCGGGTTGCCCGGGACGGTAGGCGACGTCCTGGGTGCGGGCGATGTACTGGATGAGGTCTATGCGGTGCGTGTCGCTGTCGTCCTGGTCCATGCTCTCGCTGGCGGCTCGCTGGCGCTGGAACTGCCTCCTCTTTGGAGAGCCTGGCCCACACCAAAACACGGGGGAAAGAGCGGTGAGTCGAACGAGTTTTGTTACAGCTGGTCGGCCGCGAAGTGACACGTGAGTCGGGAGAAAGCTTGCATCAACTTTTGAGGTTTTTTAGGGGATTTTGCAAACTATATTCCTGGTCCCTTTGGTATGAAGGAAGGCCTGAGCGTGTGTATATAGGATGAAGGGGATCGGCAGGGAGGATTTACTCAGGGGCTCAAATTGACTTGGAACGACCAAACTTTACGTCACCGAGCCATCTGCCCTGTACATGTGTGTGTCTGTGTGTATATCCGACTCTTAGCAGGCAAAAGGCACCTCACAGTTGGTTGCTAGAGCCCCCTGCTTAACTGCTGTCTGTTTGCCTGGAGAGAATATTGCCGAAAAATATCTAACGCACAAAGATATGGAAAGAATTCACCTAAGTAAGAAACTACCAACAGTAAAAATCAGTATAGCTTTGTCTTCCACGCAATAACCGGAGAGAACGGTTGCACGTCTCTGCTGCATTGGCACAGATTGTTCCTAAAAATAACACAACAGAAATATGCTTTACACCATCAAGGATCCATTACCTCTAGTGTCCAGACTCGAGGCTCTCTGGCTGCTGTCCAGCTTCCATTTCTTGATCTTGAAGTAGGGACTGGCCCCCTCCAGACTGGCGTGGCGACGCAGCTTCGTGAAGAACTGCAGCATGGGCCCCTGACCTCCCGCGCCGCCGCCCGCCGGTGGGGCGCCGCTCCCCGCCGAGGCCCCTTCGCCGACACTTACACTGCTGCCTCTGCCCCGGGGCCCCGCTCCCATCATCTCGATCTGAGAGACAGAAACGTCGGTCAGACGGAGAACCTGCCAAGACTCGCGGCGTGTGTGTAATCCCTTCTGACAGTGATGTTCCACGCGGGCCTCCTTGTTTACCCATCAACCATCGCTCTTGTTGGTCCTCCCTCAGGCTCCTTGACCCTCTAATGTCCGTACGGATGACTCACCAGCTGACTGGCTGTTTGGTGTACTGAGTGACTATCTTAAGAAAATTCTGCAAAACTCCACAAATAATTAACTCAACAAGATCGAGCTCTTGCAGGTGATTTGTATGCACACTCAGTACCTGCGAGATATTTGGACGTGTTGTTTGAACGTTTGGCTTTTCAGCGAGAAAAATCACAGAGTGACGGTGGCTTGTTTTCTTTTCTTCCCTCATCGTCACTGCGACAATTAATTATCACTCGATTTGAGTCATTAGATATTTTACAGCAGGAGAGGGTAACTTACGGAGCACGGCTCTTTAGTGCTGAGAGCAACAGTGTTCTCGCTGAAGCTGGTGTCCACCACAGAGTTGAGAGCGTCTCCAGGGAGGGCACAGCTGGGGTTGACACTCAGGCTGGTCAACGATGTTTGCGGTAGAGGGCACAGCATCGGCTAAAGGGAAGCATAAGAAAAAAAATTACACTTTTGCCCCGTTTCAATAGATTGTCGAACACATGTTTTCTGCAAGGCTCCGTTGAATAATTCAGTTATTCAGAACCATAAAAATGCTTCATTTTTTTTTTGGTCTGCAGCAAAATACTGTAGCTTTACTTTTTAGAAAAGCAGTTTCATGCTTAGGTAACATCTTTGAATAAAAGTCTAATTTCCTTTCTCTAGCTTTCAGCCCGGCACCAGTGACTGAGCAGCCTCCACTCAAAGGAAATCAATGTGCAGGGCTTGTTGAAATGAGCAGGCAGAGAGGTCCCTGATTCCCGGGTTTGGGTGCATCAGGCTGATACGTTTTTCTTGACCCATGCGATTGATGTTCTAATTGGCTGCGGTCAAGACTAATGATGCATCAGGACTAATAGCAGGTTAAAGGCCGTCACCTGGAAGATGGAAAGTGCTGACTTAGCGACGGGCCGCGTCGTCATGGTGATGCTGTTCTCTGCCGACTCGCACTCGTGGATGGTGACTATCTTGAGGGCCGGGGGAGGGATGTGAAGGTGTGTGAGCCGGGCGTTCTTCAGGTGGTGAAAGTCGCCCTCGGTCAGAGTGTACCTGGGATGAACAACAGGGTGTTAAATAAAAATAAGCAGTAATATCCTTGCAAGATGAGAAGAGATGCACGCACTCTTGATAAGTTGTAAATCACAAAGCTTATCCTTGCACAAGAGATAAACAGCCGAGGGAAATATCTGACTTTAAGCCCATCAGAGCTACTCTGTATTTAGCCCCACAGAAAAACTTGCAATTTGCATATCAAGCTCTGGGCTTTAAGAGAAAAGTGGGGCATGGAAATAATGAGAAGGGGTGAGAGCTCTTTGTGTCCACAGCATATGTAATGCACTGAATTCATTCTTAACCCTAAACTAACTTAAAATGGAAGTGAGTTTATGGACATTAATGTGAGTTGAACGCTGGATAAAAAACATCGAGATTTGCTCGCGTGCTGGCTTCCTGACCGGCGGCCTTTCTCCTGGGCCTTCTTGCCGTGATCGAAGAGCGCGGCCTCATTGAAGGAGACGCGGCGGCCAGTGGTGCCCGTGGAGAGGAAGCGCTCGGTCTCCTGGTCGTGAGAGCTGGCCATTGACAGGCAGTCTGACTCATCCACCCTGATGGTGATTTCTGGCAGAGATACAGGAGGGAAGAGACAGACGAGTCAGACGGACACTTGGATATATGTGTGAGGGAAGAGAGACAAAGAAGAGT
>JAOXYL010000105.1:18635136-18648071 GCA_028564955.1 Terapon puta
GGGTGCGAATGGAAATATTCCAACAACTACTTGGTGCATGGTTTCATACAAACGCCCATTATCCCTAAATGATCTATCTGACGGCTCCTCTGGTGTAATCATCTCGATGTTCCTCGACTTCTCGCTGTCATCAGGTCAAAAACACTTTGGTTTGTGTCCAAATATCTGCCAGACTAAACACACAGCTGTACTTTGACTGTTAGTAAATATTGGCATGCCAAACCAAGAAGGTTAACTTGGTAAACTTTACATGCTGTCTTGATGAATAGCGGAGCAAACGAGCAGTCTGAAGATGTCACCTTGGGCTGTGGGAAATCTGATATACAGACAAAATGATAAATATAATGAAAATGCCAGGCTCCAATGAGTGTATATGAAAGAGGAGACAAAACAAAGTACAAATTAAGTCATGGAAATAGATTTGAGCTTGCCCCTTCATAAAGTGAGCCCAGGGTAGTTGGGCCCGTGCCCAGGCATCTGTCGCTGTAATGGGAAGAACTTGCAGTCAAGTGGTGGGCAATAATATGAATCATAAAGCCGATGGAAAGAATCGAGGCACAGGATTTTCTTTATGTACTGGCAGAGGCTCCAACGTGACACACGCTGGCGGTGAGACAGCGTGATATTTTCCTGCGCGCCACACGAGCGTCCTGCCTTCGGAGCGTCTTCATGCAGGCTTAGTCACCGATAATGTGACTGTATGGATCTGACTACGGGGCGACTTCGACCTCATGAGACTTGAAACACCGACGAGAGTCTCTCAGTGAATACTCAAACCCCCGATCCTCTCCATCTCTTTTATATCAGCGCTCTTATTAGCCTCATGAAATCACGGGACGCACTTCACATGCACCCCCCATTGACATTTCACTCCTCATGTTAATGATAATTCATGCAGCCGACAGCTTTGGGAGACCTGTTAATTTATCAGGCACGATTATGAAAAAAATGAAACTGTGTAATAGGTGAATAATAAGGGAGTTATGCACTGAAATGGGGGAGTGACAGATGACACATTAAGAGAGCGTAATTAGATTTTTAAGCAGGTTATGTGATGCGGCAAAAAAAAAAAAAAAATCAAGATAAAGGTACCTTTCTTTTCAACAAAAGAGATGAGATCACAAATCAGATTACTCATCTACAGGAAGCTTTGATTGATTCGAACAGCAGAGGATCTTGCAGGCGGCCGAAACGTTTGTCGGTTCGTCTTGTTCGTCCTGTTTCTTGTTCTCTCCTCACCTGTGATGTACAGACACCTGTCTTGTCTCGTCACGTCAAATCACATTTTAATTGCAATTTTTCATCTTTGCGCGGAGAAAGTATTTTCCAGTGGCAGGTGGCAGGCTGCGGGATTTTTGAAAGTGCCTGATGTGTGAAGGCAAATTAGAGACCCGAGGAGGAACCGAGAGGAAATTAAAGGTCCGGAAAATTTAAACGGTTTGAGCAGTGAGTCAGCTACGGCTGCGGATGGCAGTTTTCCACACAGCAAAGTGCGCCAAAATTACACATATCATCCAGCGTGTATAATCATCCGCCTCTGGGACTTTAACATACTGTGGATGTTGACTGGTACAGATGCGAAAACTTGCATTTCCACCTGTGAGATATGGTCAAGCGCGGCTAAGTGTGCATCAAGGGGGGTTGGCGTGCGCGGACGGAGGCTCTGCAGCGGCGAGAGAGAGAGAGAGAGGCATCCAGAGAGCAGAGCTGATTGAAGTGCTGACCTTTTGGTGGAACTGTGTAAAGAGGGGGCCTGCAGACTCTCAGTCAGCTGTCAGATACTGCATCCAGCCTGGTAGTAGGAGTAGGGCCCTGACACCAGCCTCCCACCACTCTGCCCTGTTTGTGTCATCCATCCCTCCATTCTTACAGCCTTCCATTCCACACAAACACCCACCCACCCGCCAAACACACACACACACACGCAGAGCCAGGCACCGCCGCAAACACTCACCCAGACGCAAACATCCACACAAACACAAACATATTTCAGCCTGTGCCAGCTAGGTAACATTTCTACAAATAGCAGTGTGGGCATTTGGGAGAAAATCGCAAAGCCGCAAACACAGCCTGCTGTAGGGGTGAGATAATCAGCTTTGTGGTAACAGCAAATGGCCCCTGAGTGGCAAGGCAGGTAATCATTGCACTGAGTGTTTTTGTGGGAGAGGGGAAGAGTGCTTTTCCATCCCCGTGCGTGTGTGTCTATGCATATTCACGCCGAAATGAGCAGCCAATTCAAAGACACGCAGGTAAAAAAAAAAAAAAAGTAGCATTACGCTCACCTATGAGCTTGATTACCGTGTGTATACATATGGATGCATCTCTACCTCCCACACCGTCTCTGCACCAAAATAACAATATAAAAAAAACAAACTTAAAATAAATATACATTCATGCAGCGGGGAAACATGAAGCCTGAGATATTCCTCGTGAACCTGGGTTGTACCACTAAAGAGACACAAAAAGGTCTCTGTTATGTTCAAAGCTGCTCTTCCACTTCCTAGATTTACATAAGTGGCGAAAAAAAAGAGGGAAAAAAAAGCTGCAGATTTGCTTAAATCATGCTTGGAGTTATTCCATGCCCCCTGTCTGTTTCCAGTTTTGCAGCGCTTTGATGATCTTCACTCAATTACACATTACCAAAGAAAAACATCCTCGCTTCCTTTTCATTGTAAATTCAAGGCTGTAATTAGCAGATTTGAGTGGTTTCATGCACATTTTACAACAATATGCATAAATGAAAACTCAAGGAAGCAATAGCTGTCGACAGAAGGCAACGCAAGCGGAATTAAATCTTCCCCTCAAAGAAAAGATGGAACGAAGAAAAACGAGAGAAGGCCGTGCGTGCGCGTGCGTGCCTGTGTGTGAGAGCGCACGAGGGTGATGCGAGGCCGACTTTGGCTCGGGACAGATGTGCAAAATATCCGTTTTTTTCACCCCCCCCGGAGCTGCTGACAATGGGGGTTTGCGGCTTGTTTGGCATTCCAGCTCGAGGTGTCACATGCTCGATGGTTCAGAGGAGTGCATCAGCAGGGTGGGACCCAACCTGCGCATACATTTCAGCGCGAGTAGGCGTGCATGTCCGTGCGGAGGCGCATGCAACGTCTCAGAGGTACAGATGGTGCAGATAGAGGGAGCGCAGGAGTGCCGCGGTATAAGGTAAGACAAGGTCAAGCCACACACACGCACGCATGCATGCCGGTGTCGCTCAAGGAAGTGCTGTGAGGGCAGCTTGGCCTTTCATGCCCTTGCTGACAGTATGCAGAGATCTATGTTTAGTCATGGGGCCGGTGAAGAAACTTCAGTCTGGCTTTACTTTTCTCATGTCTTTCTCAGAAGGAGGTCTCTACCTCCATTAACCCCAAACTGAAAATAGCGCAGGATGGTGAGCTGCATTCTTTAAATCTATTCCCTTACTTCAGTGATTCCCAAACAGGGGTTGGTGGGGATCTTGTATCCCCGGGGGCACCTCAACTGATTTAAAAACATGGAATTTACAACTGTATTCCTTTACAGACTGCATGGGAGCTAGTCAGCAAATTATCCTGAATTGAACCTTTTGCTCCTGGACAGGTATAAAATATGTCTATTTAATTTATACAGTACATACAGATGTAGTTTTAAAGTCCACGGAGCTACCCCGTCCATGTACCGTCTTCATGCTGTTCTAAAACAAACTTTACTTTCACTTTCGTCTTATTATTAATCTTGCATAGCCACAAATAGACATGTTACCTCATAGCTATGCATCCCGTAGACAGCTGACTTTAAAAAAAGAAAAAAAACCCCGTAAAAATAAGTTGTGCGTTTCTTCTTCAATTTCTTTGAAACTGCTTAAAGTAATGATGAAATGGTCGAAATAAATGTGTGAATGTGTTGCTTAAACCTATTTGGGGGGGTACATACAAAAAGTTGGGAAACACTGCTTTATATGATCTGGCAACCTAATCATCACGCCGTGATTGATCACCATGGCAGACAGGTGGTACACTTGCCACCTGTGTAACAGTTCATGTCAGAGTCATGATACACCCCACGGCCCCTGCAGGAGGCGGCGGCGGGTGGGGGGGGGGGCACCTGAGCTGACAGCTGTGAACCAAAGCTAACAGTAGCACCAGCTGAATGCCGCTAATCCTGGCTCAGACACTTGACTCTTCCCAAACAAGGGACCGAACGCTGATCCCCGAGTGCAGATGACGTCTGATTGCCCCACTGTCCTTTTGCGGGGTTAGTCATCTCCTGGGTGATCGCAATTTTCCTTTCCTCCTGCGTTCACATCACTCAGTCCCATGTGATCTGTCCATCAGGCCCGGGGTGTTGTTCCCCTGCCTCCTGGGACTTTTTCTCACACATTTTCCTTTGGACTGGTTTAAGCTGCTCTGCCCCCAGTTTCCAAAACATCCACTGGATATGCCTGGGCACGTGAGGACGCATTCACACATGAAAGCATGCAAACACACGCACTCATCATGAAAGTGCAGTTTGGTTATTTGTTGCCATCTTAATTGCACGGTTAGCACAGGTGAGGAGCCTGTTATGTGGCTGTGTGCACGTCTGTGTGTGTGTGTGTGTGTGTACACATGCTCAACCACAACATGCCAAAAGAGGAATCGAGACCGAGTGTAAATAACACCAGAGGAGCACCTCCGGGTTCCCTTTCCTTCCTCTCGCACAGTGTTGAAATATCCGTGTCATCGTATCTGTCCTGCCACCTGTGCTGTTTTGAAACTTTCCAACGGATACTGACTTTCTTGAACATTTGAAATCTTAGCGATGACGTCGCATTTCCTAGGAGCCGACGTAACGAGGAAACGATTGCATCCATTATGATGTCACTTCAGCAAGAGGTATTTAATTTCCTCTACAGCACGGTAATGACGGCAAAGGTAAAAAAGCAAAAGCACTCCCACGAAATACAAATTGCTCTGTATATACTTGTGTCATCAGAATACTACCACCACTCATTTGCATATGAAAAACAACTTCCTCAGAAATGCCCTCTCGGTAATCCATCGCCGAAACCACAAATAACTCACATAACTGACTGATTACATGTCACCATATCTACGCTTTCTTATCTTTTGTGCTACATTTGCTGTCACTCAAGGGAAGAAATGTGAGAGGCGCTGTCACGTCACACCATACACTGTATATTTTTATCTAAATTACTTGTATTTTTGTGTGGACCTCTGAAACAGAAAACGATTTGACACAGGAAATGTCAAGAAAACGAAACGAAACGAAATCGGATTCCTTGTGGCACATTTCGCTGGTGTATATGCGCTCCCCTTTAACCTTCACCAGTCCGGATAATCCCTCTGTGCCGGGTGCGGCTCGCTCGCTGTTCTCAGAGTGACTGACAACTCACTGTGGCTTCGCTGTCACAAGCCTCCTCGCTGAGGCACTGTAGGAAAATATGCCAACAAGCTAGTTTCCACCTTGGACACCCAAAGCAGGCAGAAATAACTCCCTTAACACGCAGATCGGCTCTGACGGACAAGGACTGGATTCCAGGGCTGGGGCCTCATGCTTGTGGTCCTCGACAACAACCCACGGGAGGGGTAGGACCCAGCAAAAGAGCTTATAATATACATATGGAATAAGCCCTACAAGTGTGTATGACTCCTGTTAAAAACATAAATGAATGGTGTCATATGTTAAGATGATCTCATTTAGCAACCAAGGACTTAATAAGTATAATAACATAATATTAAAGCAGCATCATTTCCCTTTCAACAGTAGCTGAGATAAGTATCTGTGACTGACAAAGTGCTACACACTGTTGCTGTCCTTTCTTTCAAATAAGGAAATTCATATGTAGATACACACTGTCCCCCCAGCTGGATTCCTCGTTCTGCCCCACCTTCCTCTATCGCCCCCCCCCCCTCTTGATATCTCTATCTCTCCACTTCGGACATTCCCATCTCGCAGCATCTGGGAAAGCGCAGCCATGACATTGACCGCAAATCAAATGTCCACAGTATAGCATTACTCGCGGGGTCATTTACACTCCAGAAGAGCAAAACTCAACTTTACCCTATTTCATCGACAACTGGTTTTGACTGCTGTGCTGCAGTGCGCGGTAACAAAATAGCAAACAGCTCCTACTGCCCGAGCGTGTGTTTTGTGTGAGTTCAGCCCAGGCCAGACATCCTCTGAATGCAGCTACTGACTGACTCCACACGTGGAGGCCTGGGAGGTGGGGTTGTTCCATGACTCCAAATAGAAAGCCAAAGTTCTTTTTGACTGGCTCTGAAAAGGTCAGATAGATGGATTCCAGTGTAGAAGCACCTCCACATACAGTAACTATTTATGGTCATAATGGTACTTGGAGCACAGCCTTCATACATTCAAATACTCAAAAATGTAATATGTGTCAGAGAAAAGGGAGCCATAAAATAAAAGGACTGATTTGATATCACACGTTTGCTAACACCTTAATGGAAATGTTATACATTTTCTGCTTATTTGTTTACTTTCTAGAGGTTAAATGAGAAGATTGATACGTCTTTTAATGTTAAGAGATGTATCAATCCCCCCCAGACTTTTTACCTGCTGTCACATTAACCAAAAGTCAATGGTGACATGGCAAGTTTTATGGGGATTTTTCTTGGGACTATTTTGTGGCTCAGCACAGTAACCTCACAGCAATGAAAAACCCTGTAAAACCACAGCTTATTACTGTTACAATTATGTGTATGTGTATATATATATATACATATGTATGCATGTATGTATGTAAATACATACATACACATATATATACACACACATAATACATTAACATTATTGTGCTACATGCTCACGGATAGCACTAAACTGCTTTATTTTAAGAGATTAACTACTGCCTGAGCAGTCCAATTCAGAATTGTCATAAAAAAACAAGTTTTACTGCACAAGCATGACTGAAAACGTGTCATTCAGTAAGTTGATGTACTATTATGTGACTAACATCTAGTTAATCATTAGTACACTCTCTGCTAACAATTCTGGGGTCAAGAATCATATCGATTGTGGCTGACACCACGGTTAACATCAACAATAAAAGTGTCAGGCAGCTGTGATGAAGCTACATGTGTTCAGATTGTCAGTGGCAAAGAGTCAAACTCTTCGGAAATGTGAATGATCTTAATCTTTATCTCAGCTGAGATCATAAAAGTCCTCTTCAAAGAGCCACGTTAACGCCGATTACCAAAGTCACATCCGGACTCAGACTAGATTCATAATTATTTCCAAGGCTGATTGGCATTGTGGACAGCTGAAGTGAAAACATATTTCATACTCCAGCATATCATAGACATTTCCCATCCATCAGATTAAATTGACCTAATCCGCTGATGACTTAACCTGACATACATTTTTTTTCGTCATGACACACTGTGTACCAGTGAATTGCTGCCTCCACCCCCGTTCAAATTACCCTTTAAACTGCCGCCGCACTTGGCACAGCCAGCCCACCGAGAAAATGTGTCTGGTTATATAAAATTCATCCACTTCTTGCCTTTGTGCGACAAACACTGGTGAACGCTCGATAAACACATCCTTAACAAACAGTCAACACCAGACACGTCAGCTGGTACAGTATAAATAGACACAACTGACTAATTAACTGTGAACTCATAGTTCGGCCGACTGGCTGTATCAAGTAACATCAAATAGAGAGAATAGACATGACTAAACATAGACAAGGCCCGGGCCTGCTGGAGCGAGCGATCCGAAGTTAGTTATCATCTGATTTGTGCTTCAGACTGGCGGATGAAAGTTAAGACCGGCGTGATGGCGAGAGACAGGACTGCGATGACAAACGGCTGATGAGTTCTGTCTGTCATTTTCACCATTTTGCTCTCCGAACAGCTATTTTGGGGCGACTCTGGTCTCTTACAAACCACAGTGTCATGAGGAAGTGCGAATAAAACAAATAAAGGAGTGACGGTGATTTAGCGTCTCTTTGTTGAAGTGATCCTCCTTTGACTCTTTGTTGCTATTAGTGCTGTTAATATGACTGTTGCTATGAGCCAAATGTTTATATACTCATTTGATCACACCATTTTGTAGTTTTTACGTATGGCTAAATAAATGGCCACCCGCTTCATGTTCCAACAAGACGAAGTCTACGGCCATGCTATCGGTTCTTTGATAACTACAGGTGCAGCGGTGCTTTGAGGTAAATGCAAACATCAGCATAATAACATGCTCTCAATGACAATGTTAACACTCTGATGTTTAAGCGTAGACTCAGTGTCAGAATAAACTTTATTTCTGTGTCAATACAAGAAACACAGCTCATTTAGGCATTGACATGAAAGAAAATGTGGTTGATGATAATGTTATTAATCTCACAGGTGTTTTCTTAGACACTAATATTGCTATTCCATGAGCCCTGTTTGAGAAAACAAAGAAAATACATATAAATATCAAGGAATTATATCACTTATTAGCAGGAGTATAGAAAATACTCAAATTACAAATGTCAAATGTGCGTCAGAAATACATGCTTTAAATAGTTCACTGCTTGTTTATGATGCTGAGTGAATGAAATATTATAAATGACTGTATCAGTCTGGCTTCCCCTCAGGGCGAAAAAGAAAACACAGAATCAGCACATATCTAATCATGGGAGTCACATCCTTAAAAGTCACTCTTCATTATGCTGAAATGTCTGAAATACACTCTCATGGGTCGTTGTCATTTGCTGGTTTTTACATAGACGTGATAATGACAGTTTGCGATGTGTGCGCAAGAGCAACAGGATACCTGTTGCGTGGGCGGACAGAACAAACGCTGCCTTGCTTGTGGACGGGGTTCAGTGGAAACCTTGCCTTTGATCATTAGTTATACCGATACAGAGGGTCAGTGCCTTCCCTGTGTGACTCACTTTTCCTTCGCGGCATTCCACCCATACGCAGTAAATATTTAACTACATGCAATTGGTGGCATTCTGTGTTTTCGGCATCCGAACGCGCCTCCCCTCCTCTCACTGACGGTGGCATTTCGGTGCTTGAGTTTCGAAAGTGCTGGGAAAGTGGCAAATGCAAATAACATTTGCATGTTATTGTTGGCGTTTTTCAGAAGAAGCCGTGAATGGAGGCTCCGCTGATTGAAACCGTTACGGGCCACATTTAAAATTTCAGAGATAGTCGAGAGCGATCAGCATAAAGTACAATGAACTCTCTTTTTATGGAATTACTGCTGTTATCAAGGAGCACAAACAGAGGGAGGGGGGAAAAAAGGGGAGAGAAGAGGGTTGGCAAAGCCTGGAAAGTTGGAGGAGGAGGGGGTGGAAAAAAGAGAGAGCAAAAAAAGGGGGGGGTGGGAGAGAAAGAGTGAGGTAGCAGGAGAGCGAAGGGGGGGGGGCGGCGGCAGAGCCAGAGGGAGACGGGAATGGATGACGTCGTCAGTGGGGACAGAGGGCTATTTTAAGAATGTGATAGGGAGAAGGCCTCTGCGTACTCCTCTGGGCCGACGTCACAGATGAGATCAACTCCCTGCACGGACTGCCAGCCCGATCATGTGACCTGTAATGACCTTCGCTATCGGTGATTAGATTACTGCATGTCAACTGCAGAGCAAAGGACCTGCTGTGGGGAGCAGATACTGCCGCTGCAGAGAGAGAGAAAGTAGTTGCAGAAACAACCGAGAGAGCTTTTACTTCTCTTGTGAAAAAAGAAAACAAAAAGTGTGTGTGTGTGTGTGTGTGGTGGTGGTGGTGGGGTACAAAACGGACAGAGGGATTGAAAAAAAAAACTAATTAAGCAAGAGTGTAGTGCAAAGAGCAAAGGGTGGAGAGGAGAAAGACAATAGGAGAGATATAAAACAGAGGAGCACCAGCCAAGATTGAATTAGCCTGCAGCTTCGGCTACCCCTAAGCCGAGGATGGAGGAGGATTAGTGGGCAGGGATTCTGGAGTGTGTGTGGGTGTGTGTGGAAGTATTCAACCGTGTGGGAGGAGAGCAGGGCGATTTGGCAAGTTCTGAACTTGCTTGCACCAACAAAGGAAATGCCTGCATCTGGTATTCATCACTGTGTACTGTACACACACACACAAACGCACACACACACGCACGCACACATACGCATGCACGCGTTTACTGATTATCTCCTGTCTGTTTTCTTTCAGCGTAAAAAGTGCAGGGAGTTCTGGTGCACATCATAACATGCTGCTCTCAAACTGATTTGGTGTCCCCTTTACACACGCTGACCTCAAAGAGCACTTTTTTTTCCTTTTTTTTTTTTTTTTTACACAACGCATACTACTCGGTGAATGGGTAGAGCCAATGCAAAACTCGTATCTTTGTTTCACCAGAAGTAATACGCAAGAAGTCCATTCTGCATTGCCAAAACCACCTACCCAGCCACCCACACTTCCTGCCCTGAGTCTCTCTCTCTCCTCCACTCTCACTCTCTCCCTCCTGCTCTCTCCAGTCTCTCGCTCGCTCTGCTCTGTTCTATTTTATGCACTCCACGCTGACACCTAACCTTTGTCGGACCACCAGTCCCTCTGGCGCAACGCCGTGGGCTGTCAAACAGACAAATAAACAAACAGATAGAGCTAACACCCTCCCAGCTTGGCCGAGTTTCACAGCTATAAAGGTTCTTATCGTGCCCGGCTTGTGTCCTGTGGGTGGATTTCATTAGCTTATTTAGCACATTCAGCCCAGTTCCAGGCTGAGTCCTATTGTGGGCCTTTTAGTGTGAGCAGACCGACTCTGTAAAAGGCAGCAATTATCAGGTCCACTTTGTGGGGGTGTCGAATTTACACCATTCGAATTAGGCCGTGCAGTAAGTGTTTGACAGGCCTGGATCTGGGGCTTGGGAGTACATTGCGCCGCCGCGAGCGCCTTGTGAGTCGTGCGGCGTCACGACGACGACTGTGAAGAAGACAAATGGTCGGCCGCACATGGGCAGAGTACGGGACAGAGTGTGAAGTGTCCTGTTACAAACGTGATAGGCTAAGCCATAGCGGTACATCGTATCCTCGCGGCGCTGAATGTGGAGGCTCAAATAACAGCAGCGCGCTGATTCACATTATTATCCTACTACAAGTCAGTGGTTGTAAGCATAAATATAACACTGAGGAACGGTTCCGTGTTTTGGAGGAACGCGCCCGCTTGCCTTCCTGCAGAGACTCAGATGAGGAGGTGGATATTGTTCTTCAAGCTGCACACTAAATATGAAGTCAAGGACACAACAGTTAGCTAAGCACACAGACTGAAAACAGGTGGAAACAGCTCGTCTGGCTCTAGTAAATCTGACAATTACTGCCTAATATAACGACAATACTCCAGGAGGTCACAGTGACACACCAAGAAATAGTCTGTTATAGTATGTTAGTTAGTTAGTATGTTATAAAAAATGTAACCTGTTTATACACTTTTGTACATTTTTAAGTGAACAAAATATAACAATATTGTATTCATTAATGAAATGTAAGTAATTTGAACTTTAGTCAAAGCCAGGGTAGCTTCCTGTCTTTAAACCAACTGTCTCTTGGCTGTACCTTCATACCCTTTTTTCCCCCACTTTTACCAAACAAACAAGTCAGGGAATGAACGCAAAACAGTTACAGTACAAAGTACATCATGTTACAGTACAAAGCCAGGAGATGATTACATAATTAATCACCATCTATATAGGTGATGAGTTCAGCATTATCGCATTGATTAAAGCGCTACTCATGAACACATTCCCATGCCAAGATGTGAGGGGTGGTGCTCTGATTAGACACCGGGTACAAAAAGCATGTCTCATCTGCTTTACGTGTCGTACGTTAGCGTGTTGACTGACAATGGAGTGACTAACGTGTTCTAAATGTTATATAGAAATACTCGACAGGACATAACGTTACTTGTCGCAACGTGCGCGCGCATACACAAACACACACACAAACCATATGATCAATGTGGCATCTGTAGAGAATGAAAACAGCGAGCCTGATTGTGAAATTCTTGGCCTGTATCCAGTGTGCCTCTGGGTGCCGTTCAATCTACAGAGGCTGTTGTGTTTAGTCATCACTCACTCAGCAACTGGAAAACATAAACTCCACAGTGTGATTCACTTCTCGGTCATTAACCACTACATATGGAATCTGTAAGATGAAGTACCCGCGCCCGGAGAAGTTTCAGTGAAAAAGTTTTCAGGACAGAAGTCGGGGGAATGTCGTGACTCGCAATACTGGAAATGGGGGTCTGGCTGAAATGTCCCTGGCTTGGATGTTCGCGAGTTATTGTAAGCTGTGACTGTGACTAAACGATAGTCTGATGTGACACTTTCTTTTCTTGTCCCCTGTCATTGCACGTTTTTTGCACGCTTTGCCTCTCTTTCTTTCTTTCTTTCTTTCTCTGACACTCTCTCTCTCTCTCTCTGGCACGTTGTCTGCTTCAGCGTGTAGCGCCCGAGATGTGTCATCAATCATCTGTGCTGTGAGCCGGGAGGGCGGGCGAGCGAGCAGCACTTCAAACGGGGCTCCTTCTGCAGGTGTGGGATCAGAGGCCCTGTCCGCACCGAAAGCCTTCCCACTCCCACTCAGCTCGTCACCCCGCTGCTCTCTGATGACTCGTTTCTTTTTTCGCCCCGCGCTGTATCCCGGGTCCTTTTGAACTCCTTCCCAAAAAATCCAACACTGATCCCACTCCACACTCGCCACTGCTCCTTCAAACTATGGAGGTATGCTTGCAGCGAAATCCCTCAATATCTGTAGAAAAAAATGTGCTTTTCCACGCTTTTAAACGTCGCAATAAATGAAATTTCTGCTCACGGGATTCAAGGCTACACCGTCTCTGATGTGCATTTGTTCTTGAGTCTTTTTATCCGTTTGTCACATGGCACACATTCACATATCGGCCCACCTCGTCTGGGACTTCACATGTACGAAAGCATTAGAGTCGCCGCACCAAAGCGCATGTGACAGAATCCCACCACCGCACATCGAACATGTA
>JAOXYL010000105.1:18695345-18706262 GCA_028564955.1 Terapon puta
GCATGTAAAACTTCTGCGCCCAAAGTTTTACTTGAATGCAGAAAATTTGCTTAAATTATGCTTTATGGGCTCTAAAAAGCTGCTCATGTTCAGCTGTCGCTCGTCCGACCTCTGACAATTGCACAGCCTCGATCAATTCTGCCTGTTTCAGTGAACAGTGCATCGAGCAAAATGTGCTGGAGTGGCCGGTTGTAAGCCTGAAAAAATCCTTTCATCTTGCAAAAACGTGTGTAATAATGGCAAAAAAGAAAAAAAAAGACCCTGGTTGAGTTGCCATGTGTGGATCCACTTCATATCATCCAGTGTTATTATATCCATGTTTTAGCCAGAGAGCCTATCCAGACAAAAATTAAGAAATATATCCAAATATGAGTAAATGAGCTGAAAAGTATCTCCACAGGTAATTAGAATTTGAGAAAATTGAGAATAAAGTCAACTGAAACTACTCTTGATGACACGCATAACGAGAGCAGTGACTTACTTCTAAAGGTTACCGCTACGGGCAAGTCAGACATATGCAGCTCTTTAACGACTTAATGAAAAACTTGTTCAGTATCAGCATATGTAGATTCTCAGGCCTCCGGCAAACATTAAAACATAATTCAATACTAATTTCCTGATATTTACTTAAAAAAAATATTATTACTCCGAGGGAGTGGTAATTTGTTTTTTTTTTTTTTTGTAATATTACTTTTCTATAATGACCCAGATGCTCATTTAGCCCTCATTAAAAATAACTCAGTAAAGTGGAAGTTATAATCTCCATCATGTAAGGTGATTAAATCAAAGCAGTGACAATAGGGATACTCAAAGATAACATTTCTACAATCTCTGATAGTTTTCGAATTGCTCGACCTCCTTTTGATACTTAGAGGGTGTTACAATGATGAAATCTGTTCACCAGCAGCAAGTTAGCGGTTTCAATTTGATATTTCTGTAAGAAAATGAAGGAATATGATTGATATCGGTGATGCTAAGTAGATGTGTGCCATGCTCACTTTCTTAATTCAGAGTGATAACATGCTAATTAGCAATAAACACAAAATGCAGCTGATGGGATAATACACTTTGTCTGATTGAAACACAGATACAAAATTTAATGTAATCTATTCAGTTGTTGAGATGTTTTGCCCCAAAACACAAACATCAACCTTGTGGTGGCACGAGACAGAAAGTCAGAGATCAACAAAGTAATTAAGATTCATCCGTCAGTGTTTATGTCAAAGAGTGTGCTGATCCATGCACGTTGCACATTGCTGTTTTCTGTGAATAGGAGGAATTCGTTCTATTCTTTTTTTAATGGTCACAGCATCAAATTTATTTCCATTTTTATCTTCATTCTGCTTTTCTTCTTTCCACCGAAAAACAGCTCGGCAAAGCCCTTGAACTGTGTCACAATGTATAAGCAGTGACTGAGTGATGACTGGCTCTTGTTTTTCTTTCTGAGTTGTCTGTCTTGGAAGTGAGCTTCCTTCCTTCCTCCCCTCCAGATTTCAGCTCTGTCTGAGTTTGGTGTCATGGGCCAACAGTCAGAGACGGGGCCGGCGGTGAGCCTGGACTACATCAAACACACACCAGACGCTGCAGCCGGAAGACAGGCAGGAACCGTGAAGCTCTGCTCGGCTCTGTCACTGTCTATCATCAAAAAACTGAACTAGAACGAGCGGTGCGGTGGGGGAGGGGGGTGTGTCGGGCAGGTGGGGAGGGATGCAAGCCAACATTCAGTCTGCTTTTTGTCAGCGTGTTCTCCTGTTCAGCCTTGCCTGAACTTTATGTTGCAAGAGGGGTGGGGGGGGAGAGAAAATTAGAATATCAGAGTTGATGTCAAGTGGCAACTGTATCCTCATTCATCTGCGGTCCTTTCTCTTGGTGCGGGGCAATTACAAAAATACAGTGCATGCCAATTTTCTAAGGGAAAAGGTTATTTTCAAAGGATGAAGATAGACTTTCCACTTGACCTGTGAATAATCAAAGAGCATAACAATGAAACCAGGTTCTCTCTGTGGTTCCCCCCTGCAGCTTTTTGACATTTAGCAGTGCAGTCTTTTGACTTAATGACTTGTGAATGAAGAGAGAGAAGAGGTAACGGCTGTTGCATTCGCCTGATCCATACAGCCACCTTTCGTTTTGGTGCAGATGTCTATGCTTACAACAGGCACGCAGGTAGAATTGATTAAGCTCACTTGCGAGAAAGAAAAGATTGCAATTATTTTAGTATTTTAGTAAGAGAAAGCTCAAAATTGTGCACTTTCGAAAGTCTGTTCTCGTTGAAATATTCATTGATGAATTGGAAACTGCATTTTCTCACACGCTGCATAACACTCCAACCTGAAACCCTAAAATGTCAGACCTGAACAAGACCAGACGGGACTTAAAACCAAACCAAGCTCAACTAAGCCGTTTCATAACCAGGGGAAACTAGCCCGGGCTGGACCTGATCAGAGCCGTCAGATGTCAGTCAGTCTGCGCGGATCGCCTCAGCCAGTCTGGAAGTATTGATCTCTCTGATTGATCCGAGGCTCTGTCCATCTGCCTGATCCAGACCTTAATGCCACAGAGTACACAGGACGAAGAGGTGGGGAGGGCGGAAAAAGGATAGCAAAGCGAAGATAAACAGATAAGGACACAGATAGGATGGTACGCGAGGAACTGTGGGCGGAGTAGGAGGGGATCGAGAGAGTCTAGCCAGTCTAGTCTGGACAGCTGGTGTTGATAACTAATCTGCCATTGCTGGCGCTTTTTGTAAAACACGAAACCCGGCAACCTGATAGCATGAATTAATAAATGAACAATTTCTTCTACAATGGGGCCCCCTGTTCCATGGGGGTTTCTTTACACAGACACAATAGATGCTTAGAGGGGCCCACAGGGGTGTTCATTCCCTCAAGTGCTAACTACACAGACCACTGCATGAGTGAGAACCACTTGATCAAATAATGACACCAAGAGCTGATACCCTTGCTCGTGTTGCCGCCGGAGTAATATGCAGTGTGGGATCTGTGAAAAGCATTTGGGAGGGAACCGACTGCCGCTTCCCTGTTTCTTTTTTCGGTTATTTAGAGCAGGCCTAATAAGCAGTGTGGGTGGTGAATGAGGAACCATTAGCTCAATAGCTGAATGAAGCGCAGCGCAGCCTCCACTTGCTTCTTTGCTTTTCACCCCTCGGCAATGGGAACACCTGCATCGGGACACAGGCGTGGTGGGAGGCAGGGGGAAAGGGGAGAAAGAGTGCCGGGCGGCGGGGGGGGGGGTTGAGAGGTGGAGTGCCTTAGGTGGGGGTAAAGGTGGGGCTGAGGAGAAGAAAGACAGAGGGAAAGGAGCCAATTCGCTGTCTTACTGATGGGAAGATTACTCTCATATGCTTAAATGTGCGGCTACAGTCAGCGACGGGGGAAAACAGATGGCCCGGCTTTGACTGAGAAAAACCTCACTACCTTCTCTGTGACACCAAATGACAATGTGGGGTTTTATAGGACTAGTTATTTCTGCTGCACTAAATCATTTTATACACTTGATTACTTCTACAGATCAAATAAATGACATATGATGTGGCTTTGGACAAAGTCAGGATATCCGGGTATTGAGAGAAATTGTCCCACCAGCACCTCTAAACCCCACTTTTAACATTGCATAATATTAATGTCTTAGTTATTGAACTTTAAAGGTGATAATAGTTTTTTTTTTAACTTTCTACAGATTTAGGTTAGCTGTACTGTGCCTGTGGAGTGGAATTAGCCCTACATTCCCCAGTCAAATCATTTTCCAGAGTGTTGAGCTTCTCCTTTAAACGTTTGTCACTTGTTCCTTCTCACTTCCTGGGGAGGAGACGAATCCTCGATGTCTGTTTCGGCATTGACAGCTGCAATTGATGAAACCGATGACGAAAGGTGAAAAGAATGAGACCGAGGCATTGTGGGTGCTGAGTGAACCTGTCAGACGGCTGATGTATGGCACGGCAGATGCAGCGGGCGGGGGCGGCGAAGGGGTGGCGGGGGTGGCGGCCAAGGGTGGGGGTGGTTATGGGCTTGGCTGAGGTAAGCTGGCAGGCGGGGCGCAGAGGACAGGAGAAAGAACAGAGAGGGAGAGAGAGAGAGAGAGAGAGAGAGAGAGAAGAGGAGCAGGCATGCAAGCTATGTGATGATTATCAGAAAACACAGGGGCCGTCTGTTCTCCACCCTGCCCAAGCTGGGAGGCACAGGGCTGGGTCCCCGAGCAGGTGTGCAGGGTGGGGAGGCACAGGAAAGCGGAGGGGGCGGAGAGACGGCTATGGAAATGGAAACTGGAGCTGGTGCGAGAGGGAGACGAAAAGACAAATTGGAGAAAGACAGAGGTGAGTATTGATAGATGAAGAAGAAAAAAATGAAAAAAGACTGAAAGGCAGACGTGCGGTCTTGACAACATCGTTGCCGCGAGCGATCGCACACGAGATGAAAACAGGGGTCAGGATAGGTGGAGGAGAACGGCACGCAGGCTTGCTGGAAGCTATCCTGGTCATTAGCGTCTCTCGCATGGCTCAATAAAGAGCTCAGACACTGGAAGACGGTGTGCCTTCCAGCATTTGTCTGTATGGTTAGATGTCAATACAGAAACAGCGGTGTATCAGTGGAATCGGAGGGATCAATGGAGAGGAGAGGTGAGCGTAACTGGATCACCGTGACCCCCATCTGACCCTTCATCACCAGGACACAAGCACTATGTCACCTGTCCCCCCAGACACACACTTGCCCCTCTCTTTCTACCACACGTATAGATATTCGCACGCATGCAATTGACCTCTGACCTCATTGACACTTTCATATTTCTTTACTTCACATTGCGCTGATGTGTACGCGGTGGAGGACAAACATACGTTTTCAAAGTTACATTCAAATGAAAAAAATGTGGGAGTACTCAAATGAAGTTGGTATTTTCTGCCCCCTCTTGAGCGAAATGAATTGGGGCAGATGTACTTTTGTACCCCCAGTCATGCTTCTAAAATCACAACTGTGAATGAAAAGGTGCACTCATGGTTTCACAAAGAAAAATGTTGCAGTGACAGCGCATCTGTGTACTTAAGCTCTGCTAAAAATATGCCTCTCTTGTACTTCTCTTTCTGACTATGTTCTAAAGCTCTGAAAGGGCAAATAATTGGCTCGTGACTTCACAGTGCAACATAATTAAGCACAGATAAATCAGCGGAGACCGGCGTAGGCCCTGTCTGTGTACACACACACACACACACACACGCAGCCACTGTTGCCTTGTCAGCGGCTGCTGCTGCTTCTGGTAAAGAGCGCAGGCTGTGGGAGTGCAGGGACATTTCTCGCTAAGGGAAGTGGTGGGTTTTTGCGGTCTCGTTTTAGCCCCGCGTGTTGAGAAATGGCCGAGCGCTGCTTTCATTTTGAGCCGAGCGGCTAGCAATTACACTCTGCGCGTCACGTGACCGAGATGCATGGTTTTTTATTGCACCACGGAGGCCCTCCAAGGCTCATATGCCAAGAATGAAAAATAAAGAGTCCACCCCCCCCCCCCCCGACCCTCCCCTTGCACACACTCAAATAAACAGACACGCACACACATGCACACAGGCGGTATCTTGCCCTCTGAATGGCTTCCAGCCCCATATGTGCATGCAGCTCATCTTTGCATTTATCAGACTCACAGTATAATGAATACCTTGCGCTGGAATGAATGGATTCGCCAATAAAGCTCCAAATGTTCTTGGCTAACATGGCCCCAGTCCGTAATGCTCTTATTGTTCTCTGTTGTATTTGCTCCATTGAAATAAAGATCAATATCCAGAGACAATAGATGACCAGCAGCATCAGATGAAAACAACAAGCACTCATTTAATTGGTGGAGAGTTGTCATTAATCTACACCAGTGTGTGTGCGTTTGGTTTCCGCGTGTGCGCCTCCCATTGTCTGTACGGCCTCTTACTTTGTTTCAAAGTGCTAGTGCCCCCCCCTCTCCCAACGACAGGCAGCGCATCTTTTTCTGGCCAAGGAGGACGTTGATGAATTGCTGCGAGGAGAGCCGGGGAGGCACAATTAAGATTCCATCAGGATAAAGGTAAAGGTAAATTATTTACATTAACAAGGAGGCTCAGCTCACCCAAACATTCCTCCACAAATGGAGAAAGAAAAAAAAGAAAAAAGCCCCCCCTCCACCTCTGGAAGCTGGAGGAGCCGACTTCCGTAAATTGTTTGTGCTTTTAATTAATGAGCCACGCAAATGTTTGTGTATATGTGAGTGTGAGTGTGTGTGTGTGCGTGTTAGGGTGGGCCGAAAGTACTGAGGGGAGGTAAAGAGGACTGATGTGGTGGGTGGTAGAAGAGGGAGTTTGCTTATTGAAATGGCCAGCGAGGCACAGACTACAGATAAGGTGTTTCCTCTTTTGATGTAGAATCAATGAAACGCCGATTAAAAAAAAAAAAAAAAAAAGAAGTGCATTAGCTTTGAAAAATAAAAGTTCACTCATCTTTCTTTTTTATAATACAAATGTAGAACTGTATTGGAGAATTGAACATTTTATGTTATTATTTAGATTACACATCAGATTCTTGGTCATGTGGGGGCAGCAGGAACACGCTCTAAACACTGAATATTTAAGCTGCTGTGATGAACTTGTTTGCAGACGTGCAGCTGTTATGGAACAACAATGGAGTCGTGTTTCTGGCCACCTGACAAACATTAATTTAATATTCACTTTTATTTTAGCTCCACTTTTGGTCTCCACCCACTCGTGAGTTAGAAATCTGTCTACTCAGCTGCTAAATGATGATGTTCACTGGCTGGTTTGTCTGGCTGTTGTTTGGCACTTAGCGGGTAGCTTGTTGAGGTTTTTGAAAGTTTTTTTTTTTTAACACAACCGGTTAGTGCGGTAAGACCGAACCAAAACAGGTTTCTTTAAAGCTCTGTAAAGCTGACCGGAGCTACAGAGCGGAGTGGTAATTCTGTGGGTTGTTGTCATGTGATCCATGCCGGTCATGGCTGCTTTAACTTCATTTACCGGCTTCAAGGCGCTGAGAACATTACGGTAACAGTGACTGAATACGTTTTCCAACTTATTCAGTCACCAAAATAATAAAACTCTCCACATTTAGGACAGACGAAGACACAAGGGAGAAACTAATATGGAAAGAATCAGAAACATAAACACGTGCATGAAAAAAATAGTCGCAGTGGATATATACTATCTGAATATGAAACATTGATTTTGGACTGGCTTGTTTGACAATTTCCCAAAACAAACTTTTCCCTTGTGTGACATTTAGATAACATTTCTAAACTGACAGCGTGCGCAACAATTAGGTTTATTTGGAGCGTATACACGCAAACATTTATGTGCCTCCTCAGATTTCCAGTGCCGGGCCGTCTACTTTTGTTTGCATTAGTGAACGCTTGGGTGTATTTTGGCAGCACGCAGACTCCAGCATCTCTTTTTTTTTGTCTGCAGCTCACAAAAGGATCCAGGCAAAAGGGGCAAACTGCACATTGAGAAATTCATTTTGATGGCGCGTCACAGCTCAATCATCTCAGACAATATGTACAGACATTCTCCCTCTCCCTGTTTGCCTAATGTTGTGGAACAAGCGCTTGATTGTTTGTCCAAACTGCCGCAATTACTTACTAATGAGTAATAACACATATCTGCAGTACAGTGGTGTAAACAAGTACTCGAGTGCAATTCTGACATACTTCACTTGAGTATGTTGACTCAATGCTACTTTCTACTTCTACATATTACATGTCAGAGGGAATTATTCTTTTACTACTTTACTTTTACTTTTCTTGTATACTTTGTACTCCATTTCATTCACTGAGAGCTAAAGCAGCAATATAATATGATAATGTAAAAGCATGGATAGGGTTACAACATTCAATACTCAAAACATTTGTTCCAAATCTTTTCAGCCTGTGACCTCTTATGAAAAAAACGCAGTGCCCTGTTGGGGCCTTTTATCATGTGTCAGATGTCAGCAGTTCTAAATTTAACTTCCTCTGAACTTGTCAAAAAGCAAAGATTAGAGAGAAGTTAAATTAATACAGTTTCATGTAGCAGACATCAATTTTGTCTTCCTCCTTACCTGCTTGATCATTTCATTAAAGTAAGTGCATTTATTACCACCATGCTGTATAAGTAATACAATCTTTTTTTACAACAATAAAATACAACTTATCATTATGATTAATCTAATAATGTCATATACAATAAAAGAAGACTAACAAGATTTCCTTGCACAACGTCAATACTCTAAGTGCATGTTATTGTATTTTCAGTATTCACATTTTTATTTAAGCAAAGAATATGAGTTGCAGGTGCAGTTTAGCTATGTCATAGATCTTGTATTGTATTTTGTAAGAATGTCTTTTAGATGCAAACACACCGCAGTCACAGCCTGTACCCTCTTAGCATCCCTGGAGCTTGATTAGCTGTCAGAAAGATGCTGAATGCGACGTGACTCCTCACTGGCAGAGCTGCCCTTGGCTTGATGGGATCAATCAAACGACATGCTTCAGAGCTGAAGTCCTGCATGCGAGTATGCGCGCGTGCGTGTGTGTGCGCTCTGTGTACGAGCATTTACACGTGGCCTCTAAGTGTGTTTTTGCATATTTGTGCAGCTGTGTATGTTTATACCCACTGATGTATGTGTGTGCCCACACAGGCTCGACATGAAAGTTTAAGTGTGTGTGTGCGTGTCTGTGAGAGAGAAAGAACTTGTGTATGCGTGTGTGACTGAGTAAGGGAGCCAGGGAAAGAGAGACAGAGAGAGAGAGAAAGAGAGAGAGAGAGAGAGACAGTGTGTGGGTGGGATACGTTTTGACAAAGTTCCCCATTTTTCAGAAATAATCACTTGTTCCCGTTACAGAGACAGAGTCGTGTGACTCCGGGGCTGCTGAGGAGGCACAGCCAGAGAAAAACTCTCTGTCTGTCTCGCTCTCTTTCTCTCTCCCTCTCTCTCCCTCTCCTTCTGTCTCTCTCCCTCTCTCGCTCCTGGTGCATCCGACCCTTGTCCTTGTGGCTGCTAACGAGGGGGTGTGGCTGTCACTGGAGGCGTTGGGGCTAAATTACCATATTAATTAGCTCATCCTTTGACCGACAAACACAGAACTGAAATGTCACCACACTCACATTGGCCATAGGAAACACAATTAGTGGAAGTCATTATTGTTTTAGCAATGCCTTGTGTTTCTCACTCCATTTCCTGTGTCCGCCATTCCTCCCACTCCTCAGCTCCCACTCCTACTCCCTCAGCCTTGTCTCCGTTGTTTGGCCCATGCAAGCTCTGTCGCTTGTTTGCATTGCAAAGCTCAAATAGGAGCCATGTAGGATGGAGTGAGTCATAGGCTTGAAGTGTTCATGTCCACCGTGAACCCGCCGCTCGGGCCGGCATGCTGAGCTGAATAAGTAGCCTTCACTCACAAGACTGAAGCAACAGTGAGGTTTCACTTCCACATACTAATGATGTCACGCCGAGCAAGACTGCAGAGATTTCTATTTTGACAGGCGTGGTGTGCCGCCGGTGGACCATGCGGGCGGCGTGTTTTCATCGTCACCTCTCCCCGAGCATCCCCATTCCCCCCGAGCATCCGCCCGCCATCCCGCACGCATACACAGCTCGTCTCGTTCTCCACCAGAGCGCTGATTGTGCTTATCGTCGTTTGCATTGCGTCTCTTCAGTTTTCAAGGCAACCATTTGCTCATGATATGCTTATCTTTAGCACTGAATTTCAAAATTGATGATCAGTTCTGAAAATGGAAAAACAGCTTATGACCCTGAAACTAAGATGAGTGAGTCTCAAACATGCTTCATCTGTCATAAATGCACAGCAGCCTTAAATAAAATTATCTTGTTTCAGCACTGTTTTTGCCCGTCCTTACCTCTTGTGTGGCTTATTGGAATGGTTTTACTCATATGTTGGACAAGGAGATAATATGGTTGGAGTGTGTGTGTTAACAGACTTTGATAAGAACTGGGTTAGCCACTCATAAATCCATTTTTCTTTGTGTGTAATGTCCAAACTATTATGTATTTCCAAGCAAGCAATGCTTTAAATTAAAACCCCAAGAAGTGTCTTAGCCACTTTGGACTTTTCAGGCTAATTATCTAATAAAACTTGGATTAACACTGGGATAAGTTTGAACCAGAGGTTGGTTTTGTGATGTAATATAGCGACAAAGACACAATCACAGTTGGTTTTCATAAAATCTATTTTGAAATCGCCGAAACAAAGGGCAGGATTTCATGCTGTCTGTGCGCCTCTAAGACAGAATAACTTGTGCGAGACGCTACCATGTGTATGCCATATGTATATTTCTTTTGATCCAAAAATCTACAGTGCACTGCAGCACACCCCCTCACAACATCAGTTCCTCTTTTGAATTACCATCCATGTCTTTGTGTATTCCTGGAGCAGGCATCTGATGAATAAGTTAAACCAGGGGACTGCGAGGCTCAGATATCCTCCTGTGGAGATCTGACCCTGGACCACAACCTTTGTGTTCTTCTATGCTCTCAGAATGCTCTCATCAGTTTGACATCAAAGATACTGTCCAGATATCAGTGCCTTCACATGGATGGCAGCTTGAGGTAACCTTGGAGCTTTCTGTGCATGCCTGCAGGTCAGGGTACAAGTGTGTGTGTGTGCGTGTGTGTCTGTGTGTGTGTGAGTTGTCGTGCATGCATTCGTATAGTGCGCTGACATCTCTTTGGTCTTTGTATAGGAGATCCAGTGATAGACCAGACGAATTCTGCAGTCTGATGCTCGACAGGAAATGGTTTGTCTCCTTCCCTGTTCTAATCTGCTGCAGCCAGGGCTCAGTCTCATTAAGCAAACAGATGAGTGGAGTCATTCAAACACTACAGTTGACTATAGAAGACAACAATACAAAACCAATGTGAGGGATGCTGGCTTTGAGAGCCTATTTCTGCC
>JAOXYL010000105.1:18733558-18759538 GCA_028564955.1 Terapon puta
TGTTGCTACATACAGAGACACTGTGAGCACCACATAATACGTACTTAACATGTGGCCTATAACTCCAGGAATGTAGGTATTTTAGTGTTTAAACTAAAATAGAGATAGCTAGATTTTAGCAATTCTCAACTCAGGTATCACCTATAAATCAAATATATCACCTGACCTGCAGCTTTCATTGCAAAAGAGTCGTGAAAATGGTTTATTTGTTTGCTTGTGCTTTTCTTAGGTCAAAGCTCTAATGGTGACTCTAGTACGTTCTGCTTGGATGGCTTGTCTCTGAGCTGATTGGCAGATTGAAAAGATTTATTTCTAAACATTTCATGGAGATCCAAACGCAGTCACAAATTGCTGGAAGCGGTGCAAACTAAACCTAATTTCACAAAGACCTCATCAAACCCGTGTCCCACAAAGCCTCAGATACCTCACTGCAGGAGATACCACTCAATGTGAGAGACAGGTGCTCCAGTCTGGCTCTGAGCTTATTCATCCCAGAATGTTCCTGGTACAAGAATATAACCCTGTGTTTGTGTGTGTGTGTGTGTGTGTATGTGGGGGTGTGTATGTGTGAGTGTTTGTGCAAGTCAGCGTGTGTGTCTGTTTGTTCTCTCATTTCCCATTTCTCATATCTCATGTCTGTGGTTTCGCAGACAGCAGGGCCCATCTCACGAGAGCTGAGGCATGACTCAGACCTACGCAGACTTGTGGCTGGCGGCTGTGACTCAGAAAGGAAGGGAAAGGGAGGGGAGGGGAGGGGAGGGGAGGGGAGGGGAGAGGAGAGGGAAAGGGAAAGGAGTTGAGTGGCGGTGGTGGGGGTAGAAACAGAGAGAAGTGGAGGGTGTCGTCGATGGGATGTCTGCTCCCCACTCACCTGGGGTGGCAGAGATGAGCAGCTGGCCATGAATACACGTGTGGCAGCGCCGCTCGACACGCACGGCGCGCACAGACGCTGATGCACACACATGCAAACGCACAGGAGCAGCTGAAAATAGCAAAACAGAGGCCTTCCACAACATCTGCCAATTATCTGGCAGAAAGCAGGCCCGGGTCCAGGATCAGAGTAGTCCCAGCTGTGGGCCTGGGCTGGAGGATGGCACTGATAGAAATAGTGAGTGAGAGGAGAGAAAGAGAGAAAAAGAGAGAGAGAGAGAAAGAGAGCTCGGTGAGAAAAAATGGTCAATAACAGACAAAGGGCTTTACAACGAGCAAACTGGCTCCCATTGCGACAGGCGCATAGATCAGTCTGTCATAAACACATAGATTTATTTTATCCATATGTGCCGCAGAGAAACAACCAGGGCCCCAGCTTTCCAGCAGCATTGGCAGGAATCACAATATCCTTGACAGTCAGTCAGTTTGCCCACCTTCCCTCCGTCTCCAACCCTCTCACCCTCCCTTTGGTCTCCTCTGCGCTCAGAAAAAGAAAGACAAACTCATTTCCATACAAATGGAGTGAGAGCCTGCAGCCCAGGGACCCAGTGGAATTGCAAATATTTCATCTTTGCCTGGGAGCCTCGCGCTATTACTCCTTGGCCATTATCCCCTCTCTTTCATTCTTTCTCTTCTTTCACTTTCTTTCTTTCTTTCTTTCTCCTCGTTGCTTCCGTACCTACTCAGCTGCGCCATCCACCCATGCTTCTGCTGACCCGCCGCACCTCCATCTATCATTTGGTCTTCCAAATCACTCATCTAACAGTAAAAACATCCTCCCACAATTTTTGCAGCATAACAGCCATTCACTACTCCGTCTGTACTGTCAAAAAATAACTTTACTACAAAGCCAGATTCAGTTTGAGCTCCCGATCCACTTTCAACGTCGAAGTTAGCGCTTTCCGAGCAACTTTTGGGGCGAGCGCTCTCGTGACTTTCAAGTGTCGGAGCTCAGCCAGAGAGCAACTGCTGCCCTTCTGTCTCGGCTTCTTCTTCTGCCTCTCTTTCACCGCAACATCCCTCCATCCTCTCCTCCTTCTTAGCATCTGCCCAGTGCCCACATTCTTGTGCACACATGGTGTCCAGCAGCTGCTAGGTCAGCATAGGTGGTGGAGCGCAGATTGCCTGGCGCTGGCCTCCTACCCAGGCGAGCTGCCAGTTGTGGACACAGAGACAGCAGGGAGGCGCTGCAGAGGGTAGAGGATTTAACAGACTTCATGCAGCACAGTGAGCTGGCTGCAATCTCTAATTCTTCCACTACTGATCAAAAGGGAAGCGGAGAGGCGCGCGGAGATGGATGGCCACGCGATAATCTATACATGGATGGTAATTGCCAAATGGGTATCGGATTGCCGGATTGGAATCATTCAATTAACATTAAAATTTAAATTTGACATTTTAGCTACCGCGGAGATATTGATGGGGGCACTGAACCTGCAAATCCCAAAAGCATTAAGTATTCCTTTACTATCCGAGCCTGCCAAATTTCCATCCAGCGCATAAAACCTCTCTTCACCGTCTCTCTGCATTTTCTGCTTGCTCCACATTTTATTCTCACGAGGAAGGCCCTGGCCAGGAGATAGGGAGTCCTTTACATGGCTGATTTTACTAGTATACAAAAGAGGAGCAGAGGGAGGACAGGCTAGGCCCCAGATGGACAGTGTGTAATGTTGTTAGCTATAGTTAGCCAATTTAGTCACACTGCCAGCAGCTCTCATTACATGATCTAATTCTCCCTCTCTATCGCTCTTCCCCTCCTATTTCTTCAGCACACACACACACACGCACTCCCACACAGGCCAGAGAGGATGGAGGGAGTGCCAGGAGGTGAAAGACAGACAGACATGGCTCTGTGTGTGTGTGTGTGTGTGTGGATGCGGGGCGGAGGTGGTGGAGCTGCGGCAGCACCAGTTTGTGTTCAGGAGGTTATGCGGGGCCTCCTCACTCAGGAACTTCGAGTTTTCCAACAAGAGAAAGGCATCAAAATTGAATGAAGATATTAATAATTCAGCGTCAGATTTTCTGCGCGAAAAACAGGTTTTCTGAAACGATAAAGCAAAAATCAATGCTGCCTCTCCTCTCTCTGTATCGCTCCCCGTCTCTCCATGCGTGCGCGGAGGAGAAAGGAAGAGGGGGTGGAGGCCACCGGCGTCTGTGGCCGTACGCCTCTTTGTTTTGCTGCCCCATGCGAGGGAGCTTCTGTTGGCGCGTTTCTGCCTGTGTTCTCGCGGGGTGGACATCAGCGTCGTGCCCAGCAGCCTGTGCTGTTACTCAGCTAATCCCCTGGAGGCCGGAGCGCCGCCTCAGCCTCGCCACCTCCACGACTGGGTCAGAGGAGAGGAGGCGCCGCGTGGAGGGAGGTGCAAACCTCAATGGGCCTGGAGGACAAACAGGCACACATGCACATGTAAGAACGCATCCACCTGAGCACGCTCTTAGAAAAAAAAAAAAAAAACAAAAAGGAAGAAAAAAAAGCTCTTGCTGTGAGACAAACGGGCTGCTCGTGCTTTTGAACATTGATGCGTAGGGTCAACCAGCATACAGCATGAGCTAATTATCACCTCTGTATGACGCTGTCTGGAGAGGAGCAGGTACACACCCAGCGCACGTGTGTGTCTGACTGTGCGCGCGTGTGTGTGTGTGTGTCAGAATGCCCGACGCACCGCTGCGTCTCTGCTTGGTGTTGTCTCTTTTTATACATCTCCACTCGCACCAACCTTTCTTACGTGTCCGCTCCCACTTAACCCACAGGGACCCGTGTGTAACAAAAATACTCAAATCTGTCATCTCTCTCTTCGTCTTCGCTCAGCGGTCGCATGGATGGCTTGTCATATTTTTTTTCTCCACAGTAAATGTAAGTCGGGGACGTTTGCAGCAAGACTGTGTGGGCAGGGTAGTTTACTAATGTTTTTAGAAACACTTGACTCGCAAGGTTAGTTGGTTTGGACATTTTTGGCTCTGACGTGATGAGGAGGAGGAAATGTAAATCAGAGACACAAATTGGAGGAGGATGGTTTGTTAAAAAGCTTCCTAAATAAAAATACTTTTTTCCTTCCTTTGAGAAATACAGATTGGATACAACCAATGTGATGAATTAGCACATTCACATTAGCATTGGAGACTATGACGGTACATTTACACCATGCAGATGTTGGCTTCATTTAGTGGTCTTACCTGAACTATATTGCCTGGGCCACACTTGTTCAGTCAGGGGTGGACTGTTCCTTAGATAAGCACATTTCTTTACATGAAAAACCATGAAGAGGAGCAGCGTTTGATGCCACAAACAACTACAGAGACAGATGAGGGTTGTTTCTTATTCACATGTTCAGGGTGGGAGTGAGTGTCCCCGTTTGGTGAAACACACTCTCCATGTGGAGATAAGAAGCAACATGGACCAACTTCCTGTGATTGTTGAGGACAAGCTATGAGGCCTTGTGTGTTTATGTGTGGGTGGCACATCTGGCACTGAAAGCTAATAATCTGCATGTGTGTGTCCGTGTGTGTTTCTGGCTTTTTTTTTTTCTTCTGCCTTTGGGACACGTATCTAAGTCAGCGCATCTGAGTGTGTGTATTTGCGCTTTATGTATGTGTCTATCTATATTGGTGCTCTCTGATGTATGTGTGAATGTTCCTACGCATCCATAACCCTGAAAGTTTGTGCGTGCGTACGCGCGTACATTCGTTCCGCGTGTGCGTTTGGCGTGTTGCGAGAGATGGAGGAGGTTCTGCTCCTCTGACACAGCCACTGTGTCATGCAGACATATCCAGAGTAGAAGAAATCATTACACTGTGTTCTCCGTAATAAATTAGTGGGTTGAGGTAACCCAAGGCAAGGTAATACAAGGTTAATAATGCACTGTTATTCCCCACTGGCAGAAATAAACAATCTCCTCTGTTTATTTGCCTTCGCTACACTCCCACGAGAAGCTAGAAACAGCAGGACAGAGGCGTGGAAAGAGGGAAATGGAGGGAAAAAAAGATAGCGGGAGGAGAGTGAGAAAGATAGATGACAAATAGATGATGCTCCATTCCCACTCTGACACCCACCTACCCCTCCTGCCGTGTCCTTCGTCTCACTGCTGCGAAAAATTAAAACAGGTCGAACCCACGTTTTTTTTGTTGTTTCTGTTTTTTTTTTCCATCCCTTTTCTCCTTCCTCCACAGTGGGCCATCTCCCTCTGTTTATCTGTCTCCCTTTCTCTCTCTTCCTCCCACTCTTCTGGTCATTGCATAGGTCAGGATGGGAGTCACGACGCGCTCTGGGATGAACCCCCTCCCCCCACTATCTGTCATTCATCACATCCCACAAATGACAGCTGCCTCTACCCACTCACACTTTCACCTCTGCATTTCTCATGGAGGACCAAGTGTTGCATGTAGCGGTGATACATCGGTGCGCCTATTATCCAATAACCCTTTCACTTTATCAACCACTGTGTTTGTGGAAAAATAATATTATGTCCTATAGGATACAGGCTGTGGCCAATTTCTCCGTGATACTACGCTGCCAATGATTCATCGTCGGGCCGGCACATAATATAAAATGTTTTCGAACTATTAGGTGTGAGGAGCTGATTAACTGAAATAATTAGAGCACAATGTATTTATATTTACACCACTCGCATATCTTATATCTAACAGAACAAATAATTGCGTCTCTTAGTTGATCTCCCTGGTAACTGTGCAGAGCCGAGATGTATCTTGACAGCAATACCTGTGTATGTGTATTTGTGTGTAGTCCCTAATTAGCAGCCCTACTGACAGGAGGGGTATGTGCAAAGAAAGAAAGACAGTAAGAAAGAAACAGGGTAGGAAAGAAGTGTTTTGCAACCTCTGTGAGGACAGGATGCATCTTCATGACCACGCAGCGACACAACAAGGGACGGAGCGGAGAGATGAGATGGATAACAAACCCGTCATGTCGCGTCGCGAGGGGTGGCGTTCCCTCTTCGTGACAGCTCTCCCCGCGGTGACATTCGAGGCCCGACAGCCGTCATCTGATGATCTCACCGGTGACACTCTCGCGCAGGCACAAATATACACTCTCACCTGCCCAGTCATGACCTCAATGCTCTTCCTGAATAGACAGTTCTTAGAATTACGCTCACCTTACGCAGAAACCCCGGTGCGCGTCGGGAACCCACACGCAAATGCAAACACACGCATACCCACACAAGGCTGGAGCTGAAAGGTGAACCAGACCGATCGCCGCAAATGCAACCCCCTGTCACCTGCACGGTGAAACAGGACCGATAATGCGGGAGTAGGAGGTAGAGGCCAGAGATACAGAGCGGAGTGAGCAGCAGCGCGAGAGTCAGATAGGAAGTGAAGTAGCTAAAAACAGAGCTCACATGCGAGGCGAGCCTGTCAGAGGAACTACTAAAACCCACCACAGGGACTTGCTAACTAGGTCACCCAGGACCTTTGGGTGTCTGGGTGAGCGTTGCACTTTTCAAAGAGGGGCCAACTTCTCTCCATTAAAGTAGAATAGAGGACTGCGGGATCTATCATGTCCACCTTAATCTCCACCGGGGGAATGCTCATTATGCCCTATCTACCGCCATGATCATTTTTTTAGCATTCCCATTTCCCTAGGTAAACACTTATTTTCACCTCGGGCCAGTCTTTTTGTGCTGCGTGTGCATCACCAAAATGAGGTCGACATATCCCTATTGATTCTTTTCAAAGGAACACTTCTCTGTAAAATTCATTAGGCCGGTTCTCGTAAAGTGTGTTTAATGTGAAGTAACCTGTACCAGTGGAAATATATATTAAACCGTCAAACGCGCAGTTATAGTACCTACCCGTGCAACCTTGTGCTATGTTAGTATTTAACATATTTTGTTGTGTTTTGCTTTAAAAAATGTGCCGCTGACTGGGAAAATAGCAGGACAGGCAAACCTCAGCACAGAAGATGAAGATGTAATTAAGACTGACGTAGTTACATAATGACAGGATGTCTTTAATTGTTTTCAATCCTGACAAATTTCTTTAAACAGTTCATTTATATCCATTATATCCATCCCTTTAAATGCTGTTCAGGTCAAGCCAATACTGTGCTTATAAGGGTATTGAACATAGCTTCCTAAATACTGATATTTTTGGCTCAGTTTTTAATCAGCTTTCAATTGGATCCTCATTCTGACTGGTATTTTGTTTGCTTGTTTGTTTATTCATTATTGATGTATTTTTTTGATACTACATCTGATATATAAATATGAGATTATATATCGTGAGTGTTCAAAGAAAGCACAGACAGGAGCTTTTGGCTGTTTAAAAAAAAAAATTTATGCAGATGACTTATTTTTGTATACACTAATCAATATCTTCCCTGAATTACTGCACTATGTGTTTCTTACTTTCTCAGTGGTACAGATGATGATTTTATAACAATAAATAAACCTCTTCCATCTCCTCAAAGTAATTAATTTGATAGTAAAATATCTTTAACACATAAATCACTTTTATTTTTGTTATAGCACACTTATTAGTTGAAAACTGTGATCATGATGTGTGAACTTTTGTCTACATTTGTCTGCTGATGTCACTGGCAAGGAGCAGAGTACTGCAGTGGTAGTGTGGTCTTAGTTCTGCAAATGTGAGGCCAGTAACACAAAAATAATAAAGATATGAAGTTTGGAGCTTGAATAAAGTCATATTTAGATTTTGCTCTGTGTAGGACAAAGTTGTGTATTTTAGGTTTGTTAATCAAACACACTGATGATAGTTATTATCAAAAGGAAAAAAAAACATTGCACTGTGGCCTGTTGTCATGGACAGACAATGTGCTGTTGGTGGTTTTGACCAAAGTGACATTTGCAGGTTTCCATGTTAAACTTCTGTTTAACCGCACCTGCACTTCTCCAGTGAATCTTTGTGTGGTTGCTTGTTGAAAAAAATAAGCTACAGGGTATGTTGGACAAGAAATTTAAGACAAGTCTGAGGCTTTAGTAGGACAACTACAGTGGTTGCTGTTCAGATACATTAATGTCACCAGTCATTTCAGTTCGATTTTAAACTGCACCTTACTGTTTTTTCTTATGTGTGTGTTTGTTTTATTCTGTGATGGTAATTCTCTACTTTTGGATCTCGAAGGCCCACTTACTTGGAGATGACACTTAATGATGCATTATATATGTATGTATATGTTTGTTTTCCTTTCAAATAAGGCATTTAATCTTTTGTGGAAATCAATTTATCAGTAATCATAAAAACATTTAAGTGACTCTTCAGCTTATTTACAGGAGTGTACATGTTATTGCAAATGTGATGCATGGTACAAGATGTTCCTTGCATTTTCTATTGTACATATACAGACAGGGTGTACACATATTATGGTGCCAAAGTAGATACTATAACGTCATCAGTGTTATCAGCGTTGTTAATTAAACATGTTTGTGCATGTTTGTGGTTACCTGTTGTACCTGCGAGAATGCAATCCATATCACAGCTGGAAAGAAAGCGAAGCGCGTGTGCGGTTCACATGATCACACATGTGAGTTGTACACGTGCGCTATACCTCTCATACCTGTGTGTGCACATCCGCCGTTCTGACAGACAGAAGTTCCCGGCTTGAAGACACTATAATCAAACCAACACCCAAAGCCCACACAGACCAGAGGGACCAGAAGAGAAACACTCTTCCCTTCTTGCTCGTACAGGCACACCCACGATCTCACATAGCTCTAAGCACTTACCTGCAGCTTTAATTGTACTTCCTGTGTTCTTATTCCACAAAACTCCAGGCGCCCACAGCCTCTTTGCTGCCTACCTTGTTGATAATCCCTTTTTTCTCCTTTTAAGACGCCACGTACCGCTTTGCCTATGACTATGCCTGTGAGTCAACTCATTACATCCCGCTTTGTCTTGGTTTTATTATCTCGACACAGAGCGGCCAAACTCCTGCCTGTTTACATACACGCGGTATACGGTCAGTTCCATATGGGTGGTCAGGCAAGGATGTGAATGAGATCCAAGCATTTCTCTGTGATTAATACGGGGTGACTCATTCGTCACGGCTGCCCGTCATGCACAAACACTCACACACACACCCACACACACACACACGCATAGGTGTACACGCACAGAACACGCACATCATTAAACACATAAAAGGAATATATGTATGTATTCATTCTACACACCCACACACATTTCAGTACTCATAGAGTTCTTGCCAGATGTCAAATGCTTTTTGTGCGTTTAATATGTAGGCTGTGGCTGCTGATGTTCTTATTCAATGTGACTACACTTGGACGCTGCAGTTGACATTCAGTCCATTCAAAGGCGAGCAACGGGCGCCGAGGCTTCGTCACAAGAGTGCCTCCTTTCACGGGGCCTACTCGTATTTTACGGTTTTCTGTCATTTTGGGTGGTTCGGAGCCAGTACAGTAATTCCATATGTGTCAGCAAAGAAGGAATTCAGTGTGGGTGATTGTAAAACATAATTGCCTGAACATAAAACCTCAACTTTTCCTGAATGCGAATAGCGTGTTACTCGATGATCTGAAACGTGACGCGCCCCTCCCTTCTCCCCCTCATGTCAATTAGTTAGGATGGAGAGGCATCTGTTGAGATCATTTCGATCTCTGCGCAGAAGCCAGGCTACGGTTTAAGACACACCCAGACACTTCTCTTCTTGGAGGCTCAAATGCACTACTGACTGATATATAGGTCTTGCACGTCTTGATCAAGGAAGCACTTATAACATAGGGATTGCATAATAACAACAGACCCCATTTCCCTTTAGAGGAAAAATATCTGTCTGTATTAATATGCACAATATAGATTTTCAAAAGCATGCATGCATTTATATCTAACAAACCTGTGTATGTACTGCAGGCCAACAAGGGCCACTTGGATGTATTCTGCCCTGTTGTGTGCGTGTGTGTGTTTCTCTGCCTCCAGTCCCCTGCACTTTGTCACTAACAGCTCCTCTGGTTACGACCTGGCCCCTCTTGGAGGCCCCTGGGGCCCGCTGGCTAAATTAGTTTCAGCAGCACCAGGAACCGGAGTTGCAGGCCTCTAACCTCTCTTTGGATTACAGAACTCTAACCCTTCTCTCTGTCAAGGCCTCCCAGGGCCTTTGAAGTTGCTCATGGCTTTTCCTTCCTCACGCCACCCGACGCCGAATGACTGATCTACACCCACCTCTGCCCTTCACCGACCCTCCCTCATACTCTCACCCTCTTATTCTCCTATCTCACCACTCCTCCTCCTCCTCCTCCCTCTTTCCATCTCTCTGCCTCCAGGGTGAGCTCCCCCTCCTGTTTTGCACCCTCCCTCCCACTCCTCTGGCCTCTATCCTTCTCCCTGTGGCTTTGGTCCTCATCCCTTCTTTCTTTGTCTCTCCATCCCGAAAGGCGTCTCTCCTGCTGACGCCCGACCCTCCGCGCGTCTCCATCGCAACTTTTTCTCCAACTCCAGTCCAACTCCAATCTTCTCCTCCAGCATTTTCACATCCTCCTCTTTTCCCTTCAAAATCTGTTTCCTCTCCCACTCTTTTTCTCGGCTTCTCACATCTTCTTGTATTTCCCTCTTCTGCTCTTCTTCACTTCATTTTCTCTTTACCCACTCTCTTGTTCCCTGTTCCATTTTCCTCCCCCTTCCTTCCTCTCTTCACCTCCTCCCTTCCTCCTTTGGACTTTGTCCCCAGGGTTTTTTGCGTGCCTCATACATTCCTTTGCGCTGACTGACTGTGTTTACATTGACATCCTCTATTCTGTGTGTGGACCGCAAACCCAACAGCACAGAAGCGCCCACAGATGCACAAAAACCAAGTTCATTAACCGTCTTCTCTCTCCAAAGAAACGACTGAAAGTGAGAGTAAATAGCACAATGAAACAAATATAAACTTTATGAATAGAAAGTGATGCTTCGTTATAATCACCACGAAGCACAAAATGTGCCATGGTATATGTCTTTACATTCCAGGACCCCTTGACTTTTTCTCCGCTAATTATACTTGCACATGGTAGCGTGCTCTCTGAAGGTGAACATTTTTCATCAACATGCTAGGGACGGCAGGATAGTTGGAAGTTCAAATGGAACTCAAACACATTAGAGTACATTATGCCAGCAGAGGTTACGGAGTAAAGTCAAGAGCTGCCAAACTGTAATAGCGCCCTTAATCATATACCACCTGATCCTGCAAAGTGAAAGCAGAGGAGGCACGGCCCAGATTCATTGAAAAATAAATGCAGCCAAGTGGATCTTTTTATAGCTCCGGCAGCCAGAGGACAATATGTAGCCATGTGAGCTATGTTTATTCTATTAAACAGCGTAAGAGAGAGAACAAGGTAGCGTGGGTGGGTGGTGGTGGTGGTGGTGGGGGGGGGCGGGGTGGAACCAGACAAAGGACGGCGGCGACAGAGCCGGAGAGTGAGGGAGAGGTAAAGAGGGAGCGAACAGGAGGGAGCATTAACAGTTGATCTATCATAAGGTCATCTTTTTCCGCTGCGCGCACGTCACCTGCGCGTTGCTTACCAAAGGACAGTCAGCACATTCAAATGTCACTGTCTGCTGCTTGTATTGTGTAATGCCACGTTCACACGGCCGCACGCACACGCTCATGTGTCGTGTAAAAACAGAAGTGTGGCCTAAAGCGAGCGCCTCTGCCTCCCGTGCCGTACCCAGTCCCTTGCAGGTACTTTCTTGTGCAAGACGCTCCTCACCCAGTCCTCCCACTCTCCGTAACCCATCCATATTAGGTTGTTACTTCTCCTCCACGACGTGCTGCGCTGTTTGCGTGTCACAATTTCCTGTCCCCTGCTCTTCTTGCATTCACCTGTCAATCTGGCTTAATGAGACTCATTCTTCGCTAGAATAATGCTCCATTGTGGACGAGCCTCAGATATTCAATGGGATGACACACTTAACAGTTGGCTTTATCACTAATCTGCCATTGTTTTTAATTCTCGCACAGCCAACATTCACGATTTAGTGGAGCTTGACTAAACCCAGTGTTTATGGGTTAAACACAGGCGTGACCAATCCGGGGCTCCTCCTCGGTCTACCCTGTTTCATCTCGTGTCCTCCTCCTTCCCTCACTGATTGATCCTGTGCTGTATCTGTGTGTGTGTTTGTGTGTGTCTGTGCAGAGACACGTCCGTCATGCCGGGTCACAGTTAATTGCCAGGGAGATTATGTGGTGTTGCAAATGGATAAAAACACTTGTGCAGTGAATCATTTTCGACTTTACCGGCACACACGCCTTCACTTCCAGTAAAGGATCCATAGCAGCACGCCCGCCTCTTCCCAAAGCTTCCATGAAAACAGACGTCGGTGCCAGTGGCTGAGGAACTGCCCAACAAGGAGTTAACACCTCAGATGGAGAGACATAGTGGAGGGGGGTGTAGAAGGAAGAGCATGGTGTGAAGGAGAAAAGGAGTGGCTGGCAGCAGACGTAAAGGTGGTGAGCTCAGGGCTGTGGAATCAGGAACTGCTCTTTGCTCTTTACTCTGCTACGCCCCTGCACTACCGCCACCGCAACACCCACACCTCCACCCATGCTCTCTACCCGTGCGACCTCTGCTCCGCTCTGGTCTAGCTGGAATGCTGACTTTCACCCGCGCCCACCCCCTCCGCATATCTCACCCCTCCTTCTGTTGCAAAAGAGGGAGAAATAAAGGGGAAGCATCATCCCCCTGTTACAAGCTGCGGCTTTGTGCGACCAGAAGTCCGCCCGCGAATGTGAATCACGCTATTAGAAGTCGCGGAGAGAAAAACAGAGAAATTTACCTCCTGTGCTGTCTTGGTGCACTTGAGCAGAAGTGCCACTGTCTGACTAAAAATATCTCTCTGAGCAGCAGAAGGAAAGTCTGATTCCACACGAGGCTCGATTAAAACCCACAGATTCAGCAGTGCAGACCTCCGTCTGATTCCAGTGAGGATCATTCCTGCCTCCAGAGCTGGAGTACGCACTGACTGAGACCAGGAAAAATATTCACACACAGTCCCAGTTGAAGCCGATTCCAGTAAAAGCAATTTGTGTAAATTTGTGTCCAGGGAAAATGGCTTCAGAGTGGGCGTGCTGATCTGAAATATTTTTTTTCTTCTAACTTCAAGAGAAGTTATGACTCTTACATGAATACATCTTCAGTTTGTTATAATATCTCAGTCAGACTCAGTACGTGAGTCATACAGAAGTTATTCTCTATATGGTTGAGGGGCGAATCATAATGCATCCTTCATGTGTCTGCTCCTTTTAGCGGCTCAAACTCTGGCATGGGGTAGGTCAAGTTGACAGTCCCTGTGAGTTCAGACACTTCAGGCACGGCGTAAATGCAGTACTCATCAATAAATTTGTCATTATCTATCTTTGGTGGTAACAGACCGTGGAAGCTGTCTGTCTCCTGTTCCACAACATGACTCACCACACCATACTGTATGAATAAAAGCCTTGTGTTTCTTGATCGAGATACAATTCCAGTTGGCTTTTTAAAGTGTTAGGTGGCCAATGTTTCGGATAAAGATGAAGATAAAGATGTTTATCGGACAGAGTAGCTTATCAAACAAATATAGCTTTTCCTCTGAAACGAGTTCAAGGCTGTTTGCTGTAGCTAGGTCAACAGTGGGGAATGGATGGGGGGTTTAGAGGGAAAGAAATAGGGCGGTAGCGGGCACATCTGTCATCCATTTGGGGTGGGAAAGGAAGGGATGGCTTTCTGCTTACCTGTGCACCGTCAGCCCAGGAGGGGCGGCGGGGACATTTGTCAAGGAGCCGGGGAGTAAATAGTGAGGAAACAAACCGCCATCTGTCTGCGCCCATTGATTTTCACATGAAAAGCAAATACATCCATTCTGTTTGCGCTGCCTCCCAGCCCTGTCTGCCTGTTGGGCGGGCGCAGAGTTGAAGTTTACCTTTCGACATCATGTTCCTTTGATAATCCTTATATATGACTGAACCTCTAGCCTGATGACTCCCTTTTGTGGGGTGCCGCCGGCTGAAAAGAGGAGCAAACACGAAAGTGCTTGAGCCCTGGTGTGAGTCACGGTAGGACACAGAAAGACGGCGTCGCCAGGATCGTGGCGTGTCTAGCTCTTTATGATGACGAACACCTCGGAGGGGAAGTGATATGTGCCGGCTCGACGAGAGGCCAATGACAGCTGAGGTCAGCGATCCGGCCTCTCACATCCTGCGCTTTTGTGGCACCGCGCAACATTTTCCTTCCCTCTCCTCCGGCCTACATCTCAAAGTGACGACGTCCATTCGACGGGCCATATGTCACAAAGGTGCATGCAGGGCGGGGGAAGAAAAGACAAGAGGAGAGCAAGATGCAGAGACTGATCCCGAGGAGAGGGAGAGAGCACTAATGTCTTGTGTCACCGCCACCTGCCTCCTCTTACGAAATCTCTTCATGTTCCACCCACTGAGTTTCCAATCCTCCATTCTGCCCTTGAACAGACACTAATTCAACCACCGAATCTAATCCCTAATGTAAAGACCTGATAAATTCCTTTCACTGCCACCATGTAAATGTTTATCATTAAATGGGGGGTATTCACAGAATTATCACTGAGGGGCGTAATGACTTTTTATGAGGTCTGACTAAGGTTTGTGGGTAGATAACCTAACAAAGAGCGGCTAGGTGCTCTCCGTGTGTATTATCCTCCCTATTTGGCTTTGATCGTTTTGGCATTTTGCTGCAGACACTTTAGATATACAGCTGATGCAACCAAAATGTCAGCCCTCTTTTTGTACAACCGCTGGAGAGAGGGCCTTTTCATTTAGGGGGAGAATTTGAAACAGCTCTAACCTTTCATCAACAATGCTGCCACTTTACGCTGTGGAATTCCTAATTCAATGAGAGGCGTAGCAAGGCACCTGCTTTCATCGGCGCTAAGGTCCTCTGAGAAAGTCTGCGGAAAGAAACAAAAGGGGACGGAGAGAGGCATTAGCAACTTGTTGACAAGACTCCGGTGGCAAAAACAGAAAGGAACGAGTACCTGAGGGCTCCTGATGTCATGTGGCGCAAACAGGTTTTCGCCGTTGGGATGATAGCAGAAGTTATCTCACACACACACACACACACACAATACATTATCTTGATCAAATTATAGTAATGATAGGGACACATCATGCCACGTTACAGGATGATTATATAGTAAGTGTGTGTGCCTTTCCACGTGTTTGTGTGGACACGTGTGTGTTAATGTGCCCATGTGTGCCCGTCATTGTTTCGTTCCCATGCCCTCCTTCTTATCTATGTCAGTCCTCACCTGTTCAGAGAAACATGGAGTGGAAGCGTCCCTCGAGCGGCCTCCTCTGAATCGCGGACCCGCGTGACGTGTCATCGCCAGCTTTGTCACTGCATTCCCGTCAGTGCACTCACATTATCTAATTACCACACAAACGTTCTGATGAGGAGACTCTGTGTGTTATCGCGAGGGCCATTTATTATTACTGTATTTAGAAATCTGTTGTGCTCAGTTCCTCATCTTTTTTCTTTTTTTGCTTTCCCCTCTTCATCCGGCTCCCCCCGTGCCTCCCCTCTCTTTATATCCCCCATCTCTTGCCTCTTACAGCCCCCTCTTCCCCTCCCTCTCTCCGCATTCCTTGGTGAGTGGGTGGAAAGTTCAATGGGGATGTGGGATCCCAGAAGGGCAGGGGGTTTGCCTCTTACCAGAGCACAGTCTGTGTGCAAACCATGGGCGTCTTATCGGGCCAATCCAATCTGTCAGCAGGGGTGGGTGACTGCTTGGTGGTGTGGAGTCCCTCAAGAGGGGTCAAAGGGTCCAAAATGTTCCCAGAATAGTTACATTTAAAAAGACTTAAGAGTCTCAACATTTATGACAAAACTTTGTATGCTGTGATCATGCAAGCATCTGTTCCTTGTTACATTGTTAGAGCTGAAATGCAGGACTCCCTGAGTTACTGTGGTTCACCTTCATCACCTATTCACGGCTGCTCCCTGCTTCAAGCCAGGGACAGACTCGAACAACACTTAATGAGAGAAGGACCTCTGCTGGACGTGTCTCAACACTGCACCCCTCCTGGTTATCTCTAAAGAGGAATGGGTGTCAGCTCTGTTGACTGCACTCTCAGTTTGACAGTGAAACTGGGTTAAAGTTCTGTTGAGTTACATTCACGACAGATATCAGCACTGGACTTTGATCGTGTCGCGATAGGATGAAGTCGACTGACAGTTCATCGTTTTGAGGACCGATCTGTTATCTGCCCTTGCTTTTGTCACTGCAACACATGATTGCTTCACTTCACACACACTTGGCACAAAATGACAGGGCAGGGCAGTGTGAGCAAGTCGTTTCCAGCAACTTGCATAACCTTCCTGTGGTGACAAACCCATCACTATGCTGCGAGTGGGATTCCTCGCCCTTTTGTCGCCGTGTTTACCTTTTGGTCCGGTCTTATCTCTGTCGCGCTGCAAGCAAACAAACTGCTTTTAGAAGCGGCTCTGGTCCGTGGGCTGAGAGTGTAGGAGACACACAGGAAGTGGTGGGCGACCGGCAAACTGTATTTCCCCTTCCTGTCTATGTCCTCCCTCCTTGCCTCCCTGCATGCCTGCCCTTTGGCTATTAATGTAACTCTGAGCTACCCACCACACACCCACATGGCCACTGGGAACTGGTGTGCACTACAAATCACAGACGCGCACATGGACACACACATACATGCACAAACATGCATACAGTCCCAGCAGCAGATGCCAAGTGTAAATAATTAGTTGCTAAACAAGCAGGCAACATATTAGGTTACACAAAAAGCCATGCAAAGCATTCAGTACAGTGTGTGTGTCCTCGTGGCTGGCTTTCATATCAATCCATTAGCTCTTGCTTCTCCCTCCTACCTTGCTGGTACACAGACAACAGGCAGCAGGGTGCAATTAAATAGGTGTCCATCACTCAATCACAACATCTATCACAGCCAATGAGGAGGTGATGTACAGTGAGCATGCACAGTAGGAAAATACCAGCAGCGTGATAACAAGGTTCCCCGTTCTTTAAGTAGCTGCACCTGCCCCTGCACACAAGCAGCCACGTGAACGGCACATGCACGCACACACACCCACACACACATTACAGATGTACCTTGTAGTTCATTGTGAAGAAAATTATTGTTCATGTCTATTTGCAATTTTTCTCCCCCCCCCCTTTCTCCTTCAAGTAGGCCTGATTTTTCTGAAAGTGGGCTCCAAAGTGGGCTGACAGATTTAGCACTTCAGCTGGGCACTTTCAATCTCTCCATCTCTTTCTCTCTTTGTTCAATTTGCCACTTACACACGTGGCACAGCCCACACACACACACACACATACGTGTGCAGACACACGCGCACATACACACACACGCACACTTGCCCATGATCCATGTTCCTATTGCAGTCCTTATCTCCTCCCTCCGGTCATCCAGCTCATCTGTGAGAACAGAGAGAACACACACTGGCATGAATCACAGTGAATCATGCAGCCCAAATAGCACCCAAAGAGAGGTGTTGCATTTAACCAGGACATGGACTATTTATAATGGCCTGGGCGTGCACATTCTCATTATAGGCCACGGAGGATGCTGACAATGGACAGGCAGATGAGGGGGTAGTGACTCCTTTTAAATGTCACCAGCAATGTATCTTCTTATCTACAGGCTGTTGCAGTAGCAGTCTGTCTGAATGCAATATTTAGAGTGGGGTGAATGAACTGGGATGGAGGGGGAGAAAAGAGCCTTTTTAAAACACAAAGATTTGCAGATGGAAGGTCACTGACGCTTCTTCACTACACAATAATAACAAAGATTTTTTTTATCTCCACTCCCACTCCTGTGGGAAAGGGCTCTGATGTTACACGTGGTTAGTGTCAAGTCAGCTAATCTGATTGAGAGGAGACATGCTGATTTACACGCCGACAACAGAATGCTTACGGTAAATTCAATACAAGCAGCTACAGTGTTATCGTTGTTGACTTGGGAAAAAAAACTACATACAACAATGTAAACATGACAAACAAAGTGTCTCCACCATACAGACCTCTGTCTGATAAGCTTGTTAAAGTCTAATTACTGTAACAAGTAGCTGGAAAATAGATAAACATAATTATCATATCAAATACATTAGCTGTTTGGGGGATGATAGACTAATTTGACAAACACTTTGTTCTTCTGTTTTCTTTGGCTTATTTTCTCTCCCCACATGCCAATCATGCTCAATGCATCACATCAGGACAGAGTTGGGAAGTGCAGGCTCATCAATCCTTGGCAAGCTAACGTTCAAATTACACTGTGTCTGATCCTGAAAGCAACAGCGCACTGAACCCAAGCACCCCCCTACCCCCCCTCCCCTCACAAATTGCCAACTAGCAGGGTAGAAACCACATTTCAGGTGAAGCTGCTTCGAGAAGCAATCAGCGCCTGAACAATTACCTCGGCTGAATTGATTACATATTGATTGAGGCAAGCCAGACACCTGACCAGAATGTGCAGATCCTCAACACCCACATAAACATACAGGCCTACACACCCCAACAACAACATCGTGAAAACACAGTGTGAAAACACCCTGACAGTTAGCCTAGCCTTTCTTCTATTATAGAGGAAGAGGGAGAGGAGAAGAAAGGAGGGGCGATTTCATTACCAGCCAACATGTAGGCTCATGCCGCACGGCTTTACCCAACCAACCATTGTCATGGTAGCAACTTGTCATGTCATCTGCGTCTCACCTTGAGTGAATGGAGACCTGCGGGACATGTGCCCTCCCCTGGGAGCGTGCACGGGGGGCATAGTGGAAGTGCGTCAGCCCTGTGAGCAGCTGGGGACACACCCACGGTAACCTGCGTTGCTGTTTGTGTGCATGTGTCTTTTAATGTGTACGTGTCTGCTTTCCTCGGAAATGACAAGCGAAGCTGGCTTCCTCAGGACCACGTTGTCACCACAGGGACGACAACAACGGCAACAACAGCAGCAGCAGCAGTCGACCAGCTGCTCCTCTCTTGGAAAAACTGCACTTAACTCGGTTGCCTGCCAAGGTGGGCCATTCCTGTTTGTCCTCAAAGCAAGGAGCCATTTCAGGGTTTGGTTAAACACAGTCACAAGCCTTGGTCTGGAGGGGATCAACACTGAGTTTTTGCTTTTGAATGTGTATCAAATAGTATCTTCTATCAGTGCATATCTGGACACTAATCTTTGATGTGATAAAAATGTCACATTTTTTCATTAAAAATTGGAAAAACCTGTTAAAAATGTCACTACCTGGGTACAGATTTTTATGGTACTTGCCTGACAGCAAACAACAAATCAGACCAAAATCATCAGATATTTGATTCTACTGATTTTCACATCTTTTTTTTTCATGGTCACTGCTCAGATGGCCACATAAAAATGTCAAATTCAATTTCTTTATCTGAGCAGTATTCCATTTATTATGTGACTTGGCTGAATTGTAGTGGTTTTCACTTTGTGTGATGTCTTTTATCCCTCAGTCTTTCTCTGCATTCTCAGTATTTTTTTCTGCATTGCCTCTTGAAGTCGTCCGTGTCTCTCGAGTGTTGACAGAAGAAATGCGAGATAGCGTGTGTGCGTGTGTGTGCACGCATGTGCATGTGTCTACAAGTTTGAGTGTGCTGAGGGGGTGATGAGGGGAGAGGAGGAAAGGCACGGCAGGTTTCCATGACAACAACTTTTTATTTGCGCTTCCTCAATGGCGTTGGTGGAGGAGACGTAGATAGATAGATGCATAGATAGATGGATAAATAGACAGACAGACAGACAGATAGAGAGAGATAGAGACGGAGAGAGAGAGAGAGTCTGGCAGAGTTATTAGGAAGAGACAGGCTACTGGGCTGGGGTGCATGGGCAGGCGGGGGTGGAAGAAGGCAGCCGAGTTGTATGCCTGCTTGCTTGCTTTGTCTAGAACAAAATGTCCTCTTTGTATACAACCCTCCCTTGATGGATGACAAGTAACCAACAACTTGCTTGCAGTCATCCAGAAGCACCTTATGAATATAGTGAGATCTGTGTCTGCAGCATCTGATAGGAAGCCGACGTGCATCTCAACAGAGAATGGAACAATGAGAAACTTGCGTGTGCCTAAACATTTAGCTGTGGGTGGATGCCGGCGCGCTGACGCTTCTGTGTGTGTTTCTGTACGTTTGCATGCTTCCGATCAAAATAATCTGCCACTGTGTCCACGGCAAAAAAAAAAGAGGTCTCGACCTCAAGACGCAACGTGACAAAAATAAAAGAATGTGACGCACACGTGGCATCTAACCAAGTGATCTCTTTCACTGCTCAGGAGAACGCTAAGGGACCTGCTACTGAAACTTCGAGCTGCCCCCATTTAGCTTGATGCTGAGACCACATGAATCTGACGCCCACCTTAAGCGGCTCAGTCAGGTGGCCTGAAAAATACAGTTGCTGTGCATCTGCAACACAAACAAATGAACCAGCGATATGCACGTAAATGTTTGCGCTTTGCCCGTCAGATGAAAAGCGTGTAAGTATACGATATAAATGCAAGCCGAAGAAGTAGACTTGTAAGGAGATGTGCTGTTTTTTTTATGTTTCATTTCAGCTGGGAAATGGAGTTTAAATAAAAAACACAGATGTGAGATGTAACACACGCACTCGATAACTTAATAAAGAACATCAAGCGCTTCTTTTAGTCTACAGAAACTTGCCCTTGTTTTGTTTGATGCTGAGCCACGTGAATCGTACGCCCACCTTGGGAATTGGAGTCAGCCGGCCTAAAGACCATAGATTCAGTCACTATTCATCTGCAGAATGCACAGATTAAGCAGAGATACCCAGTGTTATTGGCACAAAAAAATCACAACAACAAACACACTGAGAAGCACAATGTATACAGTGGGATTCATTCTTTATTCCTCTGTAGCTCACAGCACCATTTTATTCTCTCAACAACAATTTGGGCAACACACACACAAACACACACACACACACACACACACACACACACACACTGATAGACTGTCTATCTGTGTGGGGAATGACTCACCTCCTCCACCTGGAGTAGAGCCAAGCCTTTCTCGCCTCCTCCCCCTTCATCTGTGTGAGCCCTTCACTTCACTCACTCCAGCTCCACTATGGAAGCATTTCAATCATTCAAATTAGCTGTAATCACAGCCAAAGGCATAGAGTGGGAATGGCAGCACGTCACTCTGCATACTCGAGAACACTTAATACATTGATTTTATATTGAGCATGCTGTGTTTCAAAAAGGGAGCTGGGGAGGAAATAAATAAGCTATCCAGGCCAAGCCTTTTCTGCCACGCATGCTTCCGAGACAAAGGATGGAAGCGGGGATGAGAGGCCGGCTTTCAGTCTTCAGACCTGACATGTGAGAAGCGGCGCATCAGTGGCACCAGCTGCAGTCTTCACATAATGACACAAATTATTGGCTTGTTAATGGGCAGCTTAGCCTTGAGTGTTCAGCCCGCAATACCATTCTGGAGAATGGGGGGGGGGAGACATAGGATCAATCTCTGCCTCCTTGGACGTGCTGTAAAACACGGGATGCATCCAAAGGACGTCTTATCCACATCGCGGGTTCTCTCTCTCTCTCTCTCTCTCTCCCCCCCCCACCCTCTCTCTCTCTTTTCCTCTCTCTCTAATCCATACCGGTCCCTGGAGACTCATATTAGGAGACTCCTACACACGCCCCTCCCACACCTTCTCTCTCTCCCCCACACACCACCCTCAGAACCACTATCTGTCCACCTCCACAGTCGGCCTGTGGACAAACCCAGAATAACAATGTGATCTTGCCTCTTAAAGGCACACAGGCAGCATTTTGCATCATTATCTTTCCGTTCAGGACTCTGCTACTACATCTATGTGATCCTCATTATACTGATATCAGAGCAGAGTGTGTAAAGACAGCCCAGCCACCGACACATTCATCTCATGCGGATAAAACTGTAAATATCTTTGGAGCGTATGTGTTGGCATTCAAATCTGAACTGGCTGGTGTCATGCAGTAAAATAAACAACTGCAACTAAATGCTCATCTGAGATAAGCAGGACATGGAGGATCCATTCGACCGCGGAAGCGTCAGACCTCCAAGCCCCTGCAAAGCTGCGGCTCTGGAATAGCAATCAACATCAAACAGAGAGTCAAGTGCAGGACACAGCACTTGTAGGCTGCAGTCAATGAACCTCTCAGAGGAGGTGCTGGTCCAGACTCCAGCTTGCGTGAGGAAGCACGCAATTGGCTTGCTTAGAGTGCCCCCTTCTGTCCAATCCAATAAAGTTACATAAATGACCTGGCAAAAATGAACAAACGCTCCAAGTTTGGGACCCTTAAAGAAGAAGCAGTACCTCACGCAATATGCTTACTCTGCAGCAACTTATTATATTACTGACAGGCTGTTTTCTCCTTGTCTTGTCGATAGCTTGTTTGGAACAATCCAACACATTAAATCAACAGGTATGGCTTTTTTTTTTTTTTTTTGCACTTTCCATAAACACAGTTCTTCAACAAACAGATTCACTTTAAATATCTCGACCGGTCTGTTTTGAAGGTTCTCACCTGACTAAAGCTGTCAGCGAAGCTTGACAGGCTACCACAATGGAAAACTGTGGTGTTGCACAGGAAGCCGTGAGGTGCACTCGTGTGTGGGAGGTGCTGAGGTAGAAAAAGGGTAGTTCAGAAGTTAGAGTGCTTACTGCAGCAGTATCTACGTCTATTTTTAAACTGACTGTGGTCGTAACTTTCTAATCTCAATTGCCTACACCAAGCGCATGCAATTTAGAAACAGTCGCAGGATCACAGATTAAAAACAGCCTTGCAAGGGTCACTGATTGTATTTTTTGCTCAGTAGCCAGCAGTCATGTGTGCAATTTACAATAAATCCCCCTCAACTTCCTCCTTTGACTTTTTTGGGGCTTTGCAGCAGATTTAACATCTTGACAGTCTGCCTGTCAGACCCGGCTAATGGTCAATACTTTGTTTGTCGTTCCAACTATTCATTTGCACATTTTCCATTTTAATACTGAATTTCAATGATATTGTGATCTTTGCTGAATCTGGATTAGACAGCACTAAATAGGTGAAGTATCAGATGTCATTTAACCCAAAAATTAATCAAACTATGCAAACTATACATTGCCTGCACAGGATCTTATGAGGGATTTTGTCAAAGTACAGTGGCGTCACCTAGTGGACTTACATAGATTAGAACCAGTTTGCTAAAACCTCTGCATACACGGCACCCCACCACCTCAAAGCTACAGAGGACATTTTAGCAACATTCTTAGGCTCACCCCAAACCTTAAGCAGATGCCGGGTATCTACTATTGTGCAAGACAAGTAGAAAGAAAATGTTGTGTTTTTGTTGGGAAGTTATTGAAGTTATTTATTTTGGAGCTGGTCTTACAGTGCAGTATAGCCTACATTTTTTCTGTTTTCAGTGATTTATTTCTAAGCATAAATAGTAGCTCAGAAACTATTAGAAAAGTCTATTTTCACCTTTTTTCTTTCACAGGTGAGGAAGGAGTGTTGAAATTAGACTTTAGTGGGAAAACAAGGCAAGAGTGAATGAAGCAGCTTCAGAGGAGAGTACAGGCGATGACAGGCGAGAACAATACCAGCAGACAGTCATTTGATTACACCCGGTGCTTAGGATGACAACAGTTGGTTTTGAAAAACCAAGGATAAGTAATATTTTTCAGTAGCGCTGTCTCTTTTTCATGGGCTTTCATGTTGATGCTCATTTCTTCTTCACTTCAGGAGATGGTGCTGATCCACTATGGAGCAAACGAGCTGCTGTATAACAGCGATGGTGAGTATCGAGGTGATGTAACTAAAGTGGGCTGTTTCCACCGTTAATGTGGAGCTGTGCAGAAATTTGAAAAAGTCCTCGACTCTTTCTGAAAACTTGAAGAGCACTTACCCTTATTTATTGGTGTGATAAATGTTCAGCATCCCCTCAAATATATCCATCTACCCATTTAAAAAGTAAAGTGGGATTAGTAGATCTCAGTGTTCATTTTAATTTAGGGGTACAAGATCTAAAATTACTCTCAACAGAGTCAGAAGTATGCTTATGCTGTCCTTCAGCGTAATGCTCTATTACTCAAACATGGTAAAACATTTTGTTTTAAGCTTAAGTGTCTTTTAATACTTCATCTAATCTATGTATACTGTGACTATGGACTACCATGTGTTGCAACTTGAAGCCATGTCCTCTTTTTTTAATCTAATTTAATAAAAAGCATGATACGGGCCACTTAGTGACTGACAAACAACTTTTCAAAGGGAAGACAACGCCACTAGGAATTTTAGAATTGCCTCTACAACAGACCAGGAACAACACAGAAATGAGATATTTTTAAATGATGTACACAACATTCAAAGCCAGCAGATGTCGCACTCGAGCTCAGAATTTCAGCCCAAACAAGATGGGGACATAAAAAATAAAACTCACCAAAACCCTCTATAAATAAATAAAGTATATATATAATACACAAATATAAACACACTTTGTGTGTGAAAGGGTGTTTTTAACTTTATCTTTAAGTCCAACTTTAAGTTTATTATTAAGTTTTTGGATTTAAAAAGTGAACGCATTAACCAGTACTGTGGTGTGTAAATAATCATGGAACATAATTCATTTCTCTTTTTCCATACTGACAGCTTCCTTTTGGAAAATATCAGATAGAGCCTCCCAGTTATCAAAACAAAGAAACAGAGTCACAGATCACAACACACATGTATTTCCATAGCAAAAAGTTATTTGCTGCTTTATTGTTGTAATAATGTCATATAAAGAAACTTTAATTAGAAATTATTTCAATTTACTTTTATATTTGTAAATACATTGTCCAGGCAGTCGCCAATATGGTCATGTAAGAAATGGAGATTGTCTGAGGGTGGTGCTAAATGCAAACTTATACCATCCCTGGTGAGCTTTAATACATCCAAAGCACAAGGCCATTTCAACCGTTATGATCTGAGATATGTTGATCACAGTGTAAACTTCACAGTGAACAGACATAAAGAGAAGTCTATTGATTTCTGCAATTTCTCCAGTATATGAAGCAGTGTTAACATGTCCTGATGGACGATGGACTGATGGAGTTATTCTGGAAAACATGCAGACCCAGAATATACCTTCCTTTAATTCATTCTTTTGAGTGCAGTTTTCACTCTGTCGATATATCTGTATTCTGACAGTACCCTGTTTAATGTCTCAACAATCTCAAAAGTGAAAACAAAATGTGACTCTGTGATTGCTGCAGGTATGAACCTTATTTCACAGTGTGCAAGAAGTGAATATTGAACCTCTTCTTGCTGCATGATTACTACACAAGGAGGCGGTGTTGCCTTTTTTTTCATTTAATTCATGAACACAGAGGTACTGGGAAGACATGCTGAGAGAGAAGCAGTTTATTGTTGAAAGCGATTACACAAAACAAGAGAATGTTGTCTTTTCATATGAGAAAATGCACAAAGCAGCAATGTATTCATTGTATAAGAGTAGAAGAGCAGGGTGACACACATTATCTCATATCATTACATTAATGCCACGAAGTCTGCACTTACATTTCAAACTTAGTTTGTGTGCCAAACAAAACCATGAATATTTAATGCAAGTATTCATCCCTTTGCGGCTGAGAAACTATACAAAGTTAAAACATGACAAGCAAACATTTCATTGTGTCATTTTGGTAATGTCAGTAAAGCACATTTTGGTCAAATCTGCCCAGTCAAAGATTTGGTTGGAAAGACTCATTGCTACAGAATGAGCATCAACTCTGCAATGTAATAAAACAGCATATTCAACTAGGGCTTTCCACCAGGCTTCATAATTGAATTAATCCAGTCTATGTACTCAGGAATCTTAGTATAACTACGGATAACTTTGCCATCTGGGTCCGTTTTGAGGGCACACACTACCCCGTATGCCTTCTCATCTTCACAGACCAACGGACCACCAGAGTCTCCCTGGAAACACATAAACAGTATGAAGTTATTATTAAACAGCTGTTAATTATTTGTTTTGTCCAAAGTTTGTTTGTCCATCTTTATTTATGCACATACCGGAGCCGGTCCAGTCTCTCCTTCAGAGCAGTACCTCTTG
>JAOXYL010000105.1:18778766-18792441 GCA_028564955.1 Terapon puta
GAGCTGGTCACCTACAAAACCAAAAACCAATGTCACTTTTTGTCATTTTTGATTAGATGCATTGTAACACAACCATATCATTATACTGTACATGAGTTTGAGACACAGGGAGCTGTGAGAGTCACATAATTATGTCTGATAAGCAGTGTCCATATATTAGTGGTCTCAACGTGTTAACCTTCACAATTCTCTTTGATGATGCCATACTTTGTGTTGAATAAACAGTCCATATAACACTTTCTGCAAACTGTCTAAATTGTTCCCACTGTATTGGAGTAGTCACTGAGATAAATTAAACATTATTTTCACCTTGTGTAGCTGAAAGCTGTTAAACTTGTGAATGCCCTGAGCAATATGTGGGCTCTCTCACCACTTTAAGTTTCATGAAAGATGAATATGAAAAAAACTGTTCTTGCAATATAGTTTGCTCTATTATTGCAAGTATAATAAGGATTATCTCCTGATCTTATCAATTGTAGCTTTAATTTACATACCTAAACAAGCAAGACTGATGTTAACTTCAGGCCTACACGCTATTTTTACGTATGGGCTTGATTAGTTCTGTTGGTAGAAGCCTAGATAGCCACACAAAGGTTTGCAGCTTTCATTAGAAGCGCCTTGTTAAGCCCATTCAGGGTTAAAATAGAGGATCCTCTAACTGTAAGTTTTTTTCTAAAGCCCTATGAAAGCACTTAAACAGGCAGATAAATCCAAAGCCTGTCAGGCCTGCCAGCATGTATCATGAGGAGGAGTTTAGCAAACAGTCAATTATTCAATTCAAACAGTTGCTGTAGCCCTAAATGCTCATCAACGAAGACACACACACACACACACACACACACTTTTTTTTTTCTCAGTGTAGACGGCCTGTCTGACACATATAGAGCCGCTGCAAATCAAGAGCTATATCAAGAGATATATCACAGACATGCATACACAGAATAGTTGCAGTGTGCAGTGTCCTCATCAGTCTGTCTGTCTGTCTGTCTGTGTGCCTGTCTGTCTTTCTGTCTGTCGGAGCGCACAGATCCAGAGTTCTGACTGCAGAAAGAGCCTGTGAGAGAAAAAAACGTGTCGGTCAAACAGTGTGGAAACAAAAACAGACCTTTGAAAGGGTGCTGTATAGGCTTTCAGCGCTGTGCAAAAGAGGTTTGTAAGTAGGCAACAGACGACTAATACATCAGCCGTTTTCATGGAAGGCAAACCAGGGGTCAGATAGGAACGGTAAGCTGATATTTAGACATTCCCGTTAGCCCCGGTATAGCCGAGGGAAGGTGATCGAAGTGCCAGATGTGCAAGTTAGAACTAGTTTGGGTCTGACAATGTCATATTGGGTCAAGGTATCCACCATATAGACCGTTCAGCTCCGGATCTATTTCTATTTCTGTGACAGCTCGTAAGCAGATTTTTTATTATTATTGTTGTTTTTGATCCAGCAGAATTCCCTCAGAATTGGAAAAGAAATTATTATTGCCAGAAAAACAGGTCCCTAGAGGAGAATGGTGACAGGTAGCCTCTTTGATTGAAAAAAAATAAAAATTTAAGCTTCATCCTCTAAGCCATAACTCTTCCCTGCCGTCTCTGCCCTGTGGGGGTTAAAGTGAATTTAAAATGATGTCGCTTTGCATCTGTTTTTACATGGTTGCTTTGGATTTGGTGTGTGTGTGTGTGTGTGTGAATCTGCAAATGCAGCAAACACACATATTGAGCTGGGTGTGTAAGAAATGAGGTTAAAAAGATTCCCACTGTTAACAGCATTTCTTGATATGAATCAGACCGCACTCTTCACACCCTTCCTGTACTTTAGGCCTCCTGACTGGGTCTTATAACTTGGTGATTTTAAGAAAGATATTTACGATTTGTGACATTTATCCACCTCTATCTGTTTGTGCAAAGCAGGCATATGTGCTGTGCAGGGTGGATGCCTTTTATTGGGGCCGAGCTTCTCAGTGCCCAGTTCCCCAGAGTTCACTTTTACACAGGAAAGCCTTGAATAGATTGGTCCCTCCAGATGGAAAAGGACACTGGTATTCTGGGTATTTGGCAGTCAGTAGGGGAAGAAAAAGCAGGTATTTGGAGGTATTTGGACACATAGTGGACAGACAGGAGGTGGATCAAGAGGATGAGAGTGAGAACAATAGAGTGTGTATCTTTAGAGTGGCCTGCCTTGGGGTGGAAGAAGAGTCAGACAGTCTGTGTTTGTCATTAAAGGAGATTTTTCAATGGAGAAAACAGATGAGCACTCCTTATCTGATGATTCCCGACAGCTGCGATCGGACAGGAGGGGGATCAGCGTGTTTATGTGTGCACATTTTGTGCCGGCGCTGTGTGAGCCTGTGTGGGTACATGTTTTGCTTTTCCTCGCATGTATTGCTTTTTGTCCAGAAAAGGGGACATGGCTCATTTTCCTTCAGAGACCACCCGCACTACCGCGAATGAGCTATAAACTGAAGGTCAAAGCTACAACAATAACACCATTATAATCTAAAGTCGAACCTTACAGCAGTCAGAGTCATTTAATTGCCGCGCTGTGATGAATTTTTCGGGCCACACGCCATAAAAGCTTTAATTCTTTGTTGTGCCGCTAAACACCAAGGCCAGCGTGCGCATAATTTGGTATTTGAGTAGCATGACATCAGCAGTCATTTGTTTAATAGCTGCTATTTTTCACTGTCACACCTGCTGTTTGCTCACCTGACGCTGACTCCATCTGGCAGGTAAATCGCGGCCATTAAGAGCAACTGTTCAAAGAGAAATAAGGAGAGACGCTGCGAGATAAACAGGGGGGAGCAGGAGGAGATGGCGAGGCAGGACCTCGGGCGGGTGGAGATGCAGATGGGCATGGGCGATCCAGGACGTATCTCGCCCCCAGTTTTTAAGTTCTTGAAGCTATTTGAAGCGATTTGTGTTCTCTCTTACAACGCGTTGTCCAGATTACATTTTTCTGCAGCAAATGACAAATAACAGGATTCACCCCTGGCTGTCAGCATGTGCCCACGTAGTTTGGAGAAGTTAGCCTAATGTGTGCAAACATTTCCCTTTATTGTGGTCCCCAGTGTTTATGACCTCTTTTATTCGCCTTATTGAATAGCTGATAGTGTGAGATCTCGCTCGTGACCTCTATTCACTCCGACAAACAACAGAGTATAAATGATTTGTGTAATGACAGGATGTTTGTGCGGTGAGGTGAGTATGTTCCGCAAACTGTGCACCTCATTCTGACGCACAAAATCCTCATCCGCAGGGTACGAGCACTCAGACCTCTCAACATTTCTGGAGTGAAATGAGAAATGTCGCCCCATGTTTCTACACTTTCGCATGCCTAACGGTTGAAAACTAACCTGTTTTGCCATTATGATTCATGTCTCGAACGTCTGGCCTTCAGCAGAAGTCCCAGTGTGATATTCCTTTCTAGGTCTGTGAGTTTTCATATTACAGGCCATTCTGTGATCTGGGAAAACAAATTGTGAAATGAAGCAGGATATGACCAGGGTCAAGTGTAACAGCAATGATGTCAGAATCAGAAACAATTGTGGATTTATTATTTTGAACACCACAATTATCTCACCAGCTTGCTCAGAACTGCAGTACTATCATTTTTAATCACTGTAGGATGTTTGTGACTCATGAAGGCTGCTACACAGTCTTCGCATATTATGGAAAAGATAACAAGGTCACAGCGCCAACTAAAGAAGTAGAACTGCCTACCTTTGCTGTCGAAGTGTTTTAGCTGCACAAGCAGTATAACCTGTGGAAAAGAAGAGTAAGCAGTCAGGATTGAGGGATGGTATTTGGAGCAAGAGACGGCTTGAATTCACCTCTTTAAAAATTATTCATAACTGCAGTTTCAAACGACTGTGTGCAAGAAGTCCAGATTCAGCAAATCCATTCAAGAAGCCTTTTTTGACCTGGAGGAAGTGGAAATTTCATATTATCCCCATTTGCTGAAGTCATTTCAGAGTTTCACTCGTTTGTTCTCCTTTTCCATTCTTCCACACTTTTCTCCCGTTAAGTACAACTTAAAAAGTAAAAGCATGACTTTGTATGAGGCCATGTAACAGGGTCATGTCAAGTGTCAGAGCTGCTGCTGCCATTATCTACGATCTGATCTGAGATGCAACAACAGAAACCAGTTTATAATATCCTGAGAAACAAAAACCTCGAAATGCTCCAGTAGTAGTACTTGTACTTCACGAGAACTGTAGATTGATATCACAAACGAATTCCCCTCCCAAAGATGTGAAGCAGCAGACTATCACGTTTTGGTTATCTCTCATTCTTTGCTCTTATTTTCTGTGATTAATGTGCAGTTGCCAGAATGACCGAGTATCATTCCCCTCAGATTTTTATGGAGACATAAAATTGGACAATCGCTGGACCTTTGGCCCTCCAGATCTTAGACTGGAAAGACACTCAACACCTCATTAAATGTTCCACTGTGAGTCTAATGCTCCTAGCTCACACTCGGGAGAAAGTCACAAAGACACGGAAGGATCCCTGGGCAACACACATCTTATTCCTACCAGGTAGCTCCTGCCTTGACCCAGTTTTCAGCAAGTGCAACCGATTATATCTGCCAGATCTGAAGTGAAATATAGGAACATGTGGAAGGCAAAAGGTGCCTGAGGTTGGGGCAGACTTTGCCCTGATGTTTGTGAAGCGTGGTAAAGCGAACCAGCACTTCCTCAGTGTCTCTTTGTGATTTTGAGCAATGAATGATGAGCCTTTTCAACAAGCCATTAAAAAGTGACCTTTTTAAGGGCTTAACGGTAACTGTTTTGTCGGATTTTATTTGATTGAAGTTAGCAATGGCGCTACAATTAACGTGAAGTAGATTAACAACTGGTTTAAATGCTGCCAACCCCGGTAAACAGACAAAGAAAGACAAGATAAATTGTGCAACACGACAGTCATCACATATTCAGCTCTGAGTTGTGTGTGAAGTTCCCATTACATGGAAACCAGTCTTATCCCATATAATTAAATTGGTGTAGGGGTGTAGAAGATTAATTGAAAAGATAAAACTGAAAAATCAAGCAGGAGAAAAATTGTCCATTCAAATATTTATTGACAGTAAATAATGTCAAATAGATAAAATCAGTGCGAAAACGAAAACACAATTTTACTTCACAGTGTATGCAACTTAATGTTTCTTAATGTAATTTAATTGTGCAACTCGTATGGATGAGAGAAAGTTGTGGCTTTTTTGAAAGTTATGTAACCACTGTTCTTAGAGTGGCAATTGTACTTACATTAGTCACACAAGTTAAGTGTTATTAGTAATAGAAAGGAAACAATTCAGATGATTTTTTTTTCTCACACGTTACACAATGCATGACTTGACACAGTGAACCCATCAACATACCTAAAATGTGTGGTACCTCTGACCATTTCATTAGATCTATTGAGGCTTTAGTGCTGGTTGGAGTGGATTATTGGAAGTGCTGACGGAGCACACGGGCTGGTGAAACTGACTGTGTTTCAGTTGTATTTCTGGATGAGGTGGTGGTGCATTACAGATCACAATCAGGTCTGCGAGGTGCGGTTTTGTTTTGGTCGGTATTTCAGTTGTTTCTGCGAGCAAGACTGTTTCAAAAGTGAGTGTATAGTCACGCAGAACTAAGTCAAAAGATTATCTTTCAACACAACATTACCAATGAGGCAAAGTTTACAACTGCTTTGAGCCTCCCGATTTACAAGTGCCCCAATTGGTTTGTGGTAACTGATTGGTACAGTGCAGAGTGGTTTGGGTACATGCACCACTTAATAACAACAACACTTGCAACAATTACTGCCTTAAGGGAGTAATTAATAGCCGGCCCTGTCTTTTAAGTGGGCAAGTGTGTATTGTGTTGACAAGGTGTATAGTCTTAGACAAATGTAGTTAAATCATATTACTACAAACTATTACTGGTTGCTATCTGGGACTTGAGGTCAAATATAATGAAGTGGCTGAGGGATCAGGGGGTCCACAGCTCCCCTCTAGCTATATATTTTTGCCATTGTCATATCTATTCAAATAGTTCACCCTTAGAATTTGTACCCACATGACAGGGTAAGGATCTGTCAGCAACAGAGCTATCCGATGCCACTTACTTTCAAAATAAGTCTGTATGGTTTCTTGAGAGGCACGTTTTTGATCTTTGTAGATACACACTGCTCCCATTTCATGCCACCACACAGAGATGCGTGCGATAGGCTTTAGTAATTTGTGCATTCTGCAAAGGCAGCATGCCTTGCAGAGAGATTTTGTTTTTAGATTTCTCAAGCAGGTACAGATGCATTTTGTGATGCAAAAACAGTAAGCGAAGACTGAACACTGGAGCACTAGAAACTTTTAAATTAATCCTCAAGAGCAGACAATGCACGTGCTGTAAGTAACACTGGTTATGTCTTTGCAAACACATTTACATTATGACTTAATAAAAAGTAACAACACTAGTTAGCCTTAGTGGCAAGGTGGCAGTTTTCAAAATCAGTCTTTGACGCTAATTCAGATGTCTGGGAACAAAATCTAAATGACATTGCAGTGACAACACCTACATGGCACACATTAGTCATTACTTAAATAAAGAAATAACTCATCACAGAGGTTTAAAACTGATAGATAACATATATATTATAGATAATATAATTATTACTTTGGATATCAAATACTAACTTGTCTTTATATTTTGCTGGCAATCAACCTCTGAACTCAACAAACAGCCTCCATAAGTCCCATCTGCTTTTGAGGCATTGTCCTTTACTGCTAATCATTTCAAGTGTCTTTGACCCAAATATGCAGATGAGTCTGGGGGACTTTTTTCAGGCCTGTGTGGGCAGCTTGTTCCTGCAACGTATAGTAGAGAACGTGGTTTAGTGTTTACTGTCATAACAAATGTGTGTCAAACTGAAACTCTAAAAGTGTGGCAGACAAAAACAGCATTTTGAAAAGTGTGGGAGAACTTTGCTATTTACCATCAGAGAGGAAGGAGGGGGGAGGTAAGGGGTGGTATTTTGTTTTGTTTTGTTTTTTTACTGATTTGCCGTAAGTCTTTTACAAAAAAAGCTTAAGCTGCAGTGCGGATGGAAATACTGTCGCACAAATAAATTGTCTTAAAATGTATTAACACATGCGTAAACATTGCGTGAGTCTCCCTGAGGAGTGTGCAAAGACAGCTAACATGCTGAGATCCACTCCACGAGACCTTTGTTTCCAAATGCTCACTTTCCCAGATGGACGGGTCCCCCTTTACAAATCGATCCCGCCTCCATAAGTCCTGTCTGCTCACATCCCCACAGAGGCGGCCCGGCTGGAGAGGCTGTTTGACCGAAGGCTGTGATGTGGTTAGAAGCTGCCGGGCCAACGCAGATCTCATCTTTACTTTCATGGTCTATCGAATGGGCTTTTATAGAGCTGAGCTTTCTTCTCTTAAATCCTTACGTTCTGTGTGATCAACATCAGATCGGTAGACGTGTAGTTTGGTGTTATTTTAATGGCCCACAGCCTCTCATCTGGCCATTACAGCATCTTCTCTGATGGAAACCAGGGAACATGTTAGAGCGATTGATGCTGGAATGAAAATGAGGGCAAATGTGTTGTGAACTGCTTAAGTTGATCTCTTGAGAAAACTATGGGTGAGGGTAAATGTCTCTAAAGTTTACAGTCCGGGAGGTACGTCTCACAAAAATGGACTGTTTTATAATCTGCCTCTAATAAAAAAAAATAAAGGACACACACACACACACACACAAATTCAATTTTTTGTTTACTTTGTAAGAAAGCCACTGGCCTCCATTATCCAGTCTCTGATCTATCTTGTTCCAGACTGTAATATTCCTTCATAAAATGTCCTCCAGGAAGCACAGTATGTCCCTTTAAGAGTGCTGTTATGGGACACATGCAGATCAGTGAGGCTTGAAGTATCCATGAGAGGAAAACTAAGACTCAGTTTGAGTCGGAGATGGAATCTGCAGCAGCAGTCAGTCCGAACAGTCTCCAACATTTCTCCATGGGCCACTTTTAAGTGCAGCGATCCAACATCAGTTTTTCTCTCTTTTTCTTTCTCTCATGGGGCCCTAGCTACTAATTTTTTTTTGTACATACCTGGATCATCACGTATCATGCCCTGTAATCGTGCCACCTCTTTTGTTATCTGCTTTCTCTGTAAAGATTGCATTAGATCTGTGTTTCCTGTGCAAAGACATGCATTTTTTTTATCTCATCAGGCTAAATTGGGCTCCCACAGCAGTTCATGAGGTGTGACAAATTGAGGGTTGTTGGCCCAGTGGAGCCAAAATTACTGTTGAAATTTCTGGTCTCTGTGTGCCTCAGGGCCGAATATGAATAATATGTCAATGTGGAGGAGCTTGATGTTTTTCAGAAGGTCTGGTGCGCGGACGTTTTCAGACTGAGGTCAAGCGATTGTAGGCCTGTGAGGAGAACACTGTGTCCCGCGTAGTGGAGGGGCTGCTTATCGTGTGTGTAATGTTTCATAGCAGTGTGTGTTCTTTTTGTTTTATTTCTGGCAGCGTCACATGCACTTTTGCGAGAATCTCGTCTCTCGCCACCATTTGCATGTTTCGATTTTTTTGGATTCATGGATGAAACGTTGTGTTGTTATTGGATCGCAGCGCTTGTTGTAGTTTAATAAAGCCATTTGATTAAATTCTGAATTCTCTATCTCTATGTTGCTGAAGCACATCATATGATGGGGCATTGCTGATGCACATAAACAGTCTGAGTACACAAAGTAATAAAGGGCATGGGATTAAGTGAAAAAAAGAACGAAAATCTGTTTATTCTTCTCTCTCTCTCTCTCTTTCTCTCAGATACACACACACACAGTGACAGTGTTCATTGTAATCACCCAAAACCCCTCAGACCAACAGGGTGCCCCTTGTTTGCCATTAGCTACGTCAGCATCGTGGCTCTGGGGGTGGCAATCTCTGCCTGTCGTTCCATCACTCTGGCCCAGATTTAAACATCTCAACAACTATTGGACAGAGAGCCATTCAATTTTATGCGGACAATCATGATCCCCAGTGGATGAATCCTAATGACTCTCATAATCCCCCCACTTTTCCTCTGGCGCTACCATGAGCTTAACATTTCTGCTTCTCAGTGAAACACAATTATTTGCTGGATTTCTGCTAAAGTTGTTACAGATACCCACGGTGCCCAGGGAATGAATGCTAATACCCTTTGTGATTATCTAGTGTGACCAAGTTGCTTAAAATTATAAAGTTCCAGATGACAACAATGTATGTAGAGGCCTTATGTTCTCAACACAGTCTACAAGCTGCTGTTATGAATTATGAAGTCATCATGTAGTAGTACAGTTGTGTGTTTTGTCCATATAGCTACATACCATGAGCTGATTATACCAGGCTTCCTGAAAAATTACACAAAGCATTCCCAAAGGAATATACTCGATATTATTTCCTCCAATCAGACCAATATATCAACACTTTCCAACATAAACCATGCGGCACACCGTAAAGCCATCATCACAAAGGCACGCCACGACAACTGCACGTCTGCGTTTTCAGATGGTGAACTCCCGCCTCCCCCAGCAGCCCATCTGCTAAGCTGGGAACCTTGAAGAACAAGACGTATTGTGTCTGGATATAATCAGGACTGAGGACATGAAGGAAGGAATGTAGCATGGTCTAATCTCTCCTGCAGACTTGTATGCAGTGGAGGTGGGGGGGGGTGCAGACTTTGCAGAGTGACTCAGCGGCTCGATGTCATGCCCTCGCTGTCTCATGGGTACAGTTAAAGGATGCCTTTGCTATACAAATTAGCTGGAGAAAAACATTCGGAGGTTTGAGATGTTTGCGGGTCAAATAAGGTTGCGTTTTACCAAGCGGTGATTTTGGGAAAATTGTTCAGTATCTTCCCCTCTGACCCCTGCACTGTCATAATACTCCTAAGCAGTATTATGCTGCACAACATCAGTTAAGATTCTCCCAGACGACATCTACGGGAAAAACAGCCTGCTGTATCTTAATGTCAGCATTCGTCTTTGTACGTGAAAACTAGAATCATTAGGCAACATTAAAATGTCAGAGTAAGTTTGCGGAGAGATGTATGTTGACAAGTTGAGAAAGTAGACGGACGGAGACGAGGGAAGGTAGGGAAGTGTCTGCCTTCACTTACATTTCAGCACCATCGATCACGCTAATGTGATTGAACTCGCGCGGTCCAATCTCAGGGGAAGCAAACAAGGCCATTAATCAGCGTTTCAAACTCTTGTGTGTGTTCTTCATTTCTGTCTGAATTTTGATCCTCGCAAATTATCTTGAATGACAGACGTAGGAAAAATAACCAAAACACATAATAAAATATAAAAGTCTGACCTTGAAGAAGCAAAGCAGTAGCACAAACTAACACAAAAATGAATCAGGCCACACAGTTGTCACATATCAAGTTGATTGCCAATTAGCAGCAAGAGGTCTGCTCATTGTCCTGTTTTCTGCAAGTTTCCATAATTCAGACCAAGACTTGGCCTGATGAGTCATCTCACTTTTCACAATTTATCCTTCACCGAGGAAAGTTTTATGTTTGGAAAAAGCCAATGGATGCCTTCAGTCTGCATCGATTGTTGCCAACAGTTTAATATTGTGGATCTGTAATGGTGTGAACAGTCACGCCGTGTCATTAGATCTGATTATTGCTCTGCGTGGTCACATAACAGCCAAAGAATGAGACTGTTTAACAGGTCCAGGTGGTGCAAACACTGCTCCCCAACCGGGATCGTGTTTTTCGAGGTCCTGATGTGCCCATAAACACTGCAGAACAAATCAAAGAGTGGTCTCACGAACACTATTAAGAACAAGATCCTTCCACGACCTCCCCGGGAACCAGATTTAAACATCATCGAATCTTTATGAGATCGGGGGCAGAGAGTGTGGAGTTGCCTTCATCCCATCCCTCGCAGATCTAAAGGATTTCCTTTTTGACAAATCATCCAATATCCCACTGTACTTATTTTGGGATTTGTGTGGCCTCCTTCAAAAAAGACTTTAGCATGTTTTCTTATTATTTGGTGTTTTTATTGTATTGTCAACCCCTTGGACTTAAGACTTGTTATGGACTGCTGTTGACCCCACTCACTGTTCTCTCTCTTTGGATGATATCATTTTGTTTTACTGACCTAAAGTCAACCTAAGTACTTAAACATTTTAAACTCAACTATTCACAAAGAATAGTAAGAGAAATATGCTTATTTGCTTTCTTGACAATACTTAAATGAACATATTGATACCACTCTCATATGAGTAAACTCCCAGTAATATAATCTACGTAACGTCTAACACTGACTAATTAACAACTCACTGTTGACACTGTTAGAAAGGTAATAATTCTACACTATGCTTTTTTATTACTGAGGTCATTGAGTGGTGTTTTAAATTATGTGTTATTAATTATGTATATTAATAGGGTGAACAAAATATTAAGAACAAACATAAAGTAGAATTATTACCTTTCCATGAAAAGCTGAAAAATTATAAGCTCTGTAAAAGTAGAAATCATGGCAAAGCTTTGGATCATACGGTACAGGTGTAGTTAATGAAAGTGGCCGGTCAGTGTGTTTGTTTAATTCAAACTTAGCCAAACTGAAGTATCACCCCTAACCCTAAAAGTGACATTTTGTGGTGTAACCAGGAGTCATGTGACTATTTCTTGGCCAGGTGCAGAGACGTCCTGGAGTCTTGCTGTTACTGTGTTGCAAGGCAACCAGCAGAGAGTCCAGGAAGTGACTGCACCCAGCCAAGAAATAATCCAGCAGAACCTTTAGTTGCCTGGCTTTAGTCAGAGCCAGGCAGCTGTTTCTCCCTGTGTCCAGTCTCCCTGCTGGGCTAACATAACTTGCCGCTGGCTGTAGCATCATATTTACAGTAAAGACACCATGCCGTATCTACTCAGGAGGCGCCTCGGTCACGCTTTTCAGTTGTTCTGAGAGAACAGATTCGGTTATCTTTTAATCGATCCAGCTGTGTGTGCAGGCCGAGTTATATCATTACACCAGTGTGCAGACATGGAAAGGGAGCGGGGTCGGCCATTATCAAATAACTGCATTTCCCAAAATGTCAAACCATTTCTAACATCACCTCTTTGATCGGTGCAAGTGCAAGAGAGTCAAAACTCAAAATGCTTCCCTGGAGATGGGCCAGTGCTTGATGATATCATGTCACCTGGGGCAAAGGGATATCTATAGCCACCAGGGGGCGACACTCATTGTTTTTATGTTTATTTGAAGGGGCATTTGTTGCCCACTTTCAGATCTAACACTGGGCTGTTTGGTATCAGCAATGCTGTTTGATCTGAGCAGTTGAATACAAATCAATTAACCTGAGCCTCTATAAAATAAAGACCTATACGGAGTGCTTTTGCGTAAGAATGTTATGAATTGTGGGCCGTTCCCTTCAGCAAAGTCAGCAGTGTTGCAGAATATATGAAGTGTGCATAACGAGCTTAACCGTGTATGAAAGGGCCCTCAACCACTTATCGTTTTCACAGTGGGACAGCGCAGAGCCTCGGGGCTTATTGGGAACGCAGGTCTTTGAGGGCAGACGCTGGGACTGGGCCGAGGAGTCGGCTGTGGCTTCAGTTTCCTGTCCACTCAACATCAAAGCTGAGTCTGGATTTGCATTTGAGGTGACATAACGACATTATGGCTATTCATATTCCACAGGCTATTAAGGACATCGAGGACAGAAAACAATAGCACTGCGCTTGTATAAGCTCCATATCAGTACCACTAAGCAAGAAGCCCTCGAAAGTCAAGTTCTATGAGAACAAGGAGCAAAGCAAGCAGGTAGTGGTGTTTTGAGCTTGGCTGAAGCGTTTGCTTAGCTAATGAAAACCACGTTGGCTGGTCCTCTATCCATCCTTGGCGGATGAGTTAGGAGACTTCTGAGGGTGGTTTCTGGGTTGTAGACAAGACGAGGCTAATGATGGATGAGTATGGGCTCCACTCACCGTCTAATATCTCCTCTGAGCCAGACATTCTCTCCACCAAATTTTGCCTCATGCAAATAGTTACACTGTCCAGTGGTTGGAGTACTGCAACAAGAAGTCAAATAAATTTATGGACAGGACAATCCTCCTGTGATCATTTTGGCCTGTTTCTCGCTGCCTGCATCTTTGTTTATTAATCCCATCCAGCCTACTGATTCAGATTTTCCACAGTACATCATTTTGATTTCTGTAATTATGTTTTTTTTTCTCTCTTAAAAAAAAAAAGTCAAATCTCTTGGAGCTCATTTAATTGGATTCGCAGCGTGTGCCTTGCAGTTTTCTCACCTCTCAGTGTGCCAGAGCAAAGCTGTTGGTAATGCCTGTCAGTTTGTCATTGCCACCTCAAACCTGCAGACTGTCCGCTTCACTGTACAACTTTTTTGGCTGAAATCCTCTGGGACCTATTTCATAACCTCACCCAAAGTTTAATAAGTAATACTTGGCAGCTATGTTAAAAATAAACAGCATTGGTGATTTTCCAATCAAACCCTGCTGCATGAGTGGAGGCTGCACAATTCAGGCCTACCTGTGCTAACCGGCATGCCAAAATAGTTCAGGCTATTGGTTACTGCTCTTTTTAAGAGTTTTAATCTGGGTATTTCCACAGAAATAATATAATGATCCCTGACTGTCAATCCCTGGCCACAGTTCATGGATATTGGTGAA
>JAOXYL010000105.1:18794097-18807039 GCA_028564955.1 Terapon puta
ATGCATACATGTACATATATATATATATACATACATACATATGCATACACGTACATATACATACATACATATGCATACATGTACATATATATACATACATACGTACATATATATACATATATACATATGCATACATGTACATATGTATATACATACATTTATATATATATATATATATATATATATATATATATATATATATATATATATACACACACATACATACATACATATGGATGGATGTATACTTGAATCGTTTGAACATAAAACAGTGATTTGGCCCTAACAGAACAGGAAGGGTTTGTCTGGGTCCATTCACCCTGAATCATGTGGATGAGTAGCAGTCTCCACGTGGGTGCAGCATCTATTGTTTGCAGGCTTGTCGAGGCTTCTGCTCGAATTTGGGGGATTATCATAGCTCGGAGCTGCTGGGTGAAGGAGCTGCGGACGTGACAGCTCCGCTCTCGCAGACAGACCCCGGCTCGGCTGTACGTGCCTCGGCGTGACGGCGCAGCGGCCAGGCAGGCTGCAGCTCAGTCCGCCCGGCCGGCCGCAGCAGCAGCAGCCGGTCCGCCGCTTTCCGTCCTCTCTCTCTCATTTTTATTATAATATGGAACGTTTGCATCGGACTGCCAAATCTTTGAGCACCGGCGGAAAAACAGGGAAGCGCTGCAGCTCGTTTCGCCGCTCTCCATGGCTTCTGGCTGCGGGGACGTGGGGGAGGGCGGCGGGTCGTGGAGGCTCGTAGGCCCCTCCGCCGAGCTCTCCGGGAAGCGCTGCCGCCTCCTGCACTCCTCCCTCGGCCGCGACGCTGACGTGTGCCTCTTCTACGTGAAGGGGGAGTTCTTTGCGATGGATGCTCGCTGTGCACATTCCGGTAAAAGAAAGGAGAAAAAAACTCAGATTAACCCTTCAGCTCTCTGTAAAGCGTGTTTTTTTTAATCGTCTGGAAATAATAAGCGGTTTTCTGTTGATGAAGGATGAGTCATAACCAGGCGGCATCTAACCGCACTTCTGTCAAATAAAAGGGCTCTGCTTTATTCGCGCTGATAAATCCGCGCCACAGTGTCACTTCGATATCACATCAGATTCTTAGAGAGAAGAGTGGTTTGTTTTTAGAGAGGAAGGATGTGCGATTGACCATTTCCTGTGTCTCCGCAGGGGGCCCTCTGTGCGAGGGGGACATCGAGGAGGCCGATGGGGTCCTGAAGGTCTTCTGCCCCTGGCACGACTATGACTTTGACCTGAGAACTGGGAAGTCCGGGTCCTCGCTGCAGGTCAGAGCTGAAGCAGGTCCCCTCTGGTTTGTGCATGTTTCAGTGCAGATTCATGTGTCACAGCGCTCAGGGTGCAAATATTGCCTATAACATAAAGTGCAACTAATACCTAGTCGTGAGAAATGTTCTAAATTCCTCCTCAAAAGATGCTGAATGTGACTTAATTGAATATGTATCAGGCCCACACATATCTGGGAACATGGGTGTACACGGGGAGAAAGGAGGGCTGCTCTCCGACTGCACCTGTGAGTCGACGTGAACGTTCGCAGCGATGTGCAGACAAATGATCCAGCTCTGCTTTCATGTAGGAACTTCCACTGATTGACACGGCATGAGAAATCAAAGCTCATCAGTTCAGACTTTTGGTTCTGTAAAGCGTCCGCTGTTTAGACGCACGCATCAATGAACTGTACAAACAAGAGATCACTTTCCATAAACATCTTAATCATTTTATGAAATGCTGGTTCTCTTGTGCCAACTGTGGAGCGACAGAAGAAGAAAACATGATAAGTACTCTGATGTGATTGGAGACGGGGTTTGCTATGTTTTTTAACTTAAGAAAAGTGATGTCAAATTCAGTGTAAACTTTTTACTGCCTCCACATTCGCTCACTGAAGTGTGTTTCTCCCAGTTCTTATGTCTTTGTATCTTTTTTTTATTATTTTCACAGCAAAAGGTGTATGAAGTCAAGCTGGAAGATGGCAACGTGTACGTGAAACACGGCAGTCATCTCTCCTTACAGCCTTTTCCTCCGGATCCGAAGCGATGAATCAACCCGAGTGCGGCTGCAGCCTCCTTCAGCCCTTCATGAGACCAGTGTAGCGAAGCCCACCCGGGCTATTTGTAAGACTTGTTCCACAAGCCCAAGCCATCTGAAACATTCCTAAGCCTTATCTGTCATTTTCACAGACTGTTTCTGCTTTGATTGCTGTGAACTCAGGAAGATATCAAGAGGATTGTCTGCAGAGGACATGACATCATGAAGTCGTTTCAGGGTTTTTCTTGCTGTTATTCCAGGTAGAGACTCATCACAGACACAGAACACAGAGAGCCTCCACACCGCACCAGGCAGCAGCAAACACACATTTTACTTCTCTCATCAGATTCTAGGCAAGATATTAGATTATTTGCCACATAAAAGAAATGTGTCAATTTAGATTAGATTGTAATTTAGATTTTAATGATTCATGATAAAGTTTATATAATTTCTAATGGAACTGTTACAGAGTGGGAATTGATTTCCTCTTCACACGATCCATCACATCTTCTGATGAAACCCACTTACAGCCATAGTGGATCATCTTGTTGCACTTGTGTGCTCTAGCAAACAAACTACTTCTGTTTTAGTATACAGAAAATGTCCACAAATGTTATCTCTAGTTTATATACAAAGTGAGTGCAAATTTAAAAAGATAAATCATGCCTCAGTTGCAATGAAGGGAATTCACATGCAGCCAAAAATGAAGCTTTTGTGGTTTGTCATTATAAATTATGCAAAATGTAGAGCAAATCTAATGATTTGTAAATGCAGTTTGAATAGACAACATACACAAAATGAAGTACGGATGATTGAAAAATGAAGATTATTATCTTCAAGGAATGAGTTGATGTTTCTGTTTTGTTATTATGAGGTCCAGACTGACAAAACAGGTCTCTGATTATTAGTTTAAAGGTCTCCCTCAATTTCAGTGTAACAGTTTGTAATCATGTTGTAGTGGAGGTTTAATATATTCTTTCAAAAATCCAACGGTAATAACACCAATTATCCTCTTCCATGACTTTAAAAAGCTGAGGCCTCAAACTGTTAAAGTCACAGACGAGCAGTCACACTTGCTGAGTTGTGGCCTTTGGGTAAATTTATACACTTATTCCAGTGATGTCAGGCAACAGAAACTCTCTTTCAGAATTTGTATTGCTGGACTGTTTTTTAACCCAAATAGAGTTCCAGCAAGTTGAAACACACATGAAGGACGCTGCAATTACGATTGGTGGCGGTCCGGGTGCTAAGACGTCTCCATCAGCGTTTCTCTCCATTGCTGGCCCGTGCACAGACAGGTTTGTCTGTTACTGACGCAATGGGACTTAAACGAAACGGTTAGTAAGGCGCCGGAGGAAGGTTCACGACCTGAAATGCACCATTGACTCAAGAAAAATGTGTTTTTCTAGCTTTATGTATGTGTGTGTGTGGGTGAACTGATGTGAGTGTGTTTTCTTTATTCCTTCGTGGTGAGAGCAGTCACTCACTATATTTTCTGTCAGCTCTGTTTCTGGCAGACACACAGAGCCCAGTCATGGAGGTGTCAGTGACAGTGCGACTCGAGAATCTCATTTTCCTCCCTGTTGTGCTCCCTGTTGTGCAACTTTATTACAATAATAATTCCACTGGTTGAAAATGTGTGTTGTGTGCACCAGAGGTCTCGCTGCATGTATTATAACTCATCACCTGGAGGGTAATGGGCATGCACAATGGAGATGCAGCTATTTTGTGTTAGTGGACAAGTCAAAGTAAATACGTGGCAGGTCAACAGTGGCTACTGACATTTTTATATATTGACATAACATCCATGATTCATGTCATTCCTTTGCTATATGTTTCCTTAAATGTATTTCACATGCACAGTTTATTTTTAACTGTATTTATCGTTGTGACTTTGTGAAAGTTGTACCAGTATTGTTTTGATTCACAGATTAAATTATTATATGTAAGAAACAGTATGATGTAGTCAGTAGAAAATAGACCATGACCCAAAATGTAAATTTTAACATTTCATGATTTTGCACTTAATACATAATACATGACTCAGAAATGAACATGAGTCAGGAAGTTTACACAAAAACATTTATTTACAGTTTCATGTTCGTAACTAGATTTCATACAATACACAATTTACACATAAAAACTTAACTCAGAGAAAAACGAGCAGTTGGCATTACCATGCAATAGTTAAGCGTTTACGGGGAATTAGGAGATCATGTGTGTAATTCTTTTACTGGAGCTTGGGGTGAGTTCCAGGAGCACAGTGGCAAATACGCAGCTCTCTTCATATGCTCCAGAAAGTAGTGGAAAGGTTTCAGGATGACCTCCTGAATGAAGTATGATTTTCTTGAGACCAGCTGGACTGTGCAGAAGAGCAAATGGAGCTCTCTGTTCATGCTTAAGTTACTAAACTTTAAACTCTCCATGGTTTCTCCATCCACTGAAATCGGGTACTAATCAGGCAATAATTTTCACACTACAGAATTGCCCCAAGTTTAGCAAAGTCTACAAGGATGGAAGTTGAAAATACCAATGGTCAAGCATGAAAACTTGTCTAGCTAAGAAGATTGATATCATTCTCATGTCTGTACAGTAAACATGAATCTTCAATCAGCAGCCGGTTGGCTGAGCCTGAATATTTCTTGACTTGGTACAGTGACTTCTAGGCTAGCTAGGGAGCTGTTTACAGTCTTAATGCTACAGATAGCCAGCTGTAGAGCTTCATATTTTAGGTGGTTAACATATATAACTCTTGGCAATATAACCAAAAAAAGTGTATTTCCCAAAATATCAAACAGTTCTTGTCAGGTTGTAAAACAAAACTACATAAAGCTCATTTAAGCAGTATTTGTGATATAAACACTGAATGAATTCCTGCAATATGAAACAGTTGCTAAGACCTTTTCCATTCCCACTGAGATTCAATGAGATAAACATTTTCTTTCCATCAAAAATAAGTTTTTGCTCTGTGTTTTATCAGTTGGATTCATGCTTCAACTCCTTTTATTTGATCCTAAAGACTTTGGAAACTTCTTAAGTCATTAAACCAAACATTGCTGAGGTTCTTTAATCCCCTTTGAAGTTCTCCAGAAGACAAAGTAACTGTTTGGAGAGCCCAGCTTACTTTCCCATGCAAAGACTTACATAATGGTTTACTCAGCCTATTACTGTTACCTTGTCCTTCAAACTCCCCTGATAACTTCTCCTCATGAATAAGCCAATTCTCCTGTCAAAGCATTCTACTCCAAAAACCTGCATTCTTCCATGTGCAACCACTTTTGAAGCCTGATATTCTGTAAGTGATGGACTGTGGGGCCAAAGACCGCTAATATTTTCCCTTCCCTTTTTCCATTTACCAAACAGTCCCCGAAAAATGATTAAATCCATCACTAGATAATCTCACTCCTCTTTCTCTTGATGTCTTTGGTCTAACATTTCCTTCAATTGCTCTACAGCTGTAGGGCCTCCTCAGTTGACCTCACACACCATTGCATTTTTATAGGACTTATCTTTTCCCACACCTGGGTTCAATCATCATCTTTTTTACAGGGTGGATGCTACATCTGCTCCAGGGATATGTTTGTTTTCATCTGGATTTCTGAACTGTTCAGTCATGAACGGCTCACAAGCCGGTGATTAGAGAGGTCACTGATAATGGCAAAGGTACCACGTGTTGTCACCCTATATTACTCCACTTTGAGTGTTTTTCTGGAGTGTGTTGCTCACAGTGCACAATGGAAAGAGATTGTTGTTTGCAGTGTGACCATGCACAAGTATGGGGTTACGATAAATGGTTCATTTATACGTAAAACTTCACATTAGCACCTTTAGCATACGTACATCAAAGTAAAAATCTGTTGCCTATTAGCAATAAAAAAGTAATCAGACTTAAATGGATGAAGCTGAAAATTGAAAATGGGATGGTAAATATATTTGATCGTAATCTCCTTTGGCCTAGTTTATTGTTGATTACTTAACTTCTTAATTTGTACCCTGGAAATTAACTTGTTTGGCTGTTGTGAAAGTCAGGTCAAACTGTTTTAATAGTTCTCAAGAGAATACAGAATTTATTTTCTAATTAACAGAAGGTTGATATTGCTTGTCATTCTCTCCTGGCCTCTCCATGCCCCCCTTTATTTGGTTTTGGATTAGTTCAGCTCGAAGAGTTTATCCCATGGGCCCGAGTGCCCATTTTGCAGATAAACAAATTCTGAGCTTTTATCGCTGAGTGAAGCGCCTCGCTATTCCCAACCCCAAGTGAAAAAGTCCAAATATTTTTTTAAATCTAAGTCTATAATCTATCTGCCTCAATCTCTATTTCTATTTCAATTCCAATATGTGTACTAATATTGCCACACACAGTCAGGATGGCAGGATTTGTGAGAACTTGTCTGGTGAATTCATATGTGTGGTACTTTTTAATTAGACCTCTCATATTATGAAGGCTCCACTGAGAGATTTAACATCCACTAACAAGATTGTTCTCTGAAGCTGAAAAGATTACTGTGGTGTGCAAATTGTAAAATCAGCTGAGTCATGCAGCAGAGTATGAAAAGGTTAATAGTTTCTACGCAGTTCACAGAGTTGAAAATGGTTACACAGTATAGCAGTTATTTAGTTGAGAATCGCTCAAAATGAGTCCTGTGCACGATCTTGTACAAACACCTTGGCCACACTACCTGCAAAAGTTTTACTTTTTATGCACTGTAATAGTTTGTTACGCTGATCTGTAACTATTCTTAAGTTAAATTATATAGTTATTGCACTTCAAGATACAAAGGCAGCTCACAAACACATTACCCAACAATAAAAACAAAGTAAATTTAGACCCTGGATGGGTCTCTGTAATGGTTTCTGCGAAAAGGAGATTTTTTGTTTTAAATAACATTTTGTTTGGTGCTGCTAATTTGGAATGTGTAGATGACAAAAGGAAATTATGTCATACCTCACAATAAACTATTCTCAATGTAGACTGTCTGCCATTAGTGAGATCCATGTTTGTCTTGGAGGAGGCCTTGGTCTTGCACAGTCTAAGTAGGAGTGGAGGACGTTTGGCTGACAGTTGGCAATGTGGCATGCTCATGAAAAACTTCAGGAAGCATGACTAAAAACATCCTCTGTTCCCTGGGTGGCATGCCTCACCCCACTGTACCCAACATGTCTCATCTGAGTAAATGTCCCCTTTGATGTAAAGAGTTGGTAGAAAAGGGGCTCAGTGTCTGCTGCAGGCAACAAGGACCACAAGTTTCTTTCTGATCTTGGAGAGAGGTTCAGTGGAAAGTAATGGCCAATTATGAAGTGTTTGGGGCCTGGCGCAGGTTTTGAAGGTTTGGGTTAAAGTCAAGCACTGAGAAAAGTCACCACAACACCCACCATGGGGAAAGTGGAATGCCACAAATTAGAACTATAAAAAGTTACATTCTCAAACGACAATTTAGTCTTTTCATACATAAGCTAATTAAATAAATGCCAGTCACTGCGTTACAAACAGACAAATGATGCATGTCTTTTAGGAGGAAAGGAAGAAATTTATAGACCAAGCCCTTCAAGTACATATAAGTCTAATGAATACCTTCAATCACACCCACTGATTTTGCTGTATTGCTGTCTGCCTCAGTGTTGTGGTTTCCATAAGTCACAAGGGAGTTCATATCCATCAACAGACAGGCAACTTCTATTTCCTCAACTTGATGTCATCAGATCTTGACTGAAGACCTAGAAATGCAAAGAAAGGAAATTTAAGGAAAGGAAATTTAAATACTTCTTATATTATGTTATTGCATTTATCATTATTGTGAAACCTCAAATTATCATCTAAATCTACCTCTTGTGCATCTATTGGCGTTGCTGTGTGCGCATGGACATTCTTCTCCTGGTTGTAGAGCTGACTCTGCGATTCTGGGTCCTGCCCTGTTGCTCTGAAGGATATGCCACTATCTGGGTGGATGATCTCTGCACCTGCAGACCATCCAACTCCCTCATGTCCCTCGCCATCTGAGACAGAGTCTGACCGGGATTGGTCTGCAGACGTTGGAAGAGGCTTTCTCTGTTAATTTTCCTCTCGGGACAGCTGAAGGTCAGTGCCACTCCTGAGTCTGACTTCATCTCCCTGGAGAAACCATCTGAGGTGCCATCAAAACAGCGACCTATAGCAATCTCCTTGGCTACCCTGGGATTCTGGTCTGTGACTGTGTAGATGCCATAGTTGTGTCCCAAAGGATCAACAGGAGCTAGCATTGTAAATGCATGGGAATCATTGTTTTGGGCAACTGGTGGATGTTTAGTGAGATATTCTTGCAGAAGGTTGTTGGTCCCAATTTTGCGACAATTCCCCTGTGGAAGGATTGATATGAGAGATCTGTCGACCTCGGCTTGATCAAACAACATGCCGCTGCATTTGAACTCTACACAGGCTGCTGAGGTGTTGGCCTCCCGCATGTCCCGGGTGCTGCGAATATCCCTTATTCCATAAAGTTTGCCTTTTGTTACGCGATGTGTTCCTCCAAGATTCCTCGACCTGACCATCACTTCCTTCTGTCCATGGATTTTGACTTTAATGAAGCATGCTCTGAACTCCTGGGGATTAGGCCACCAGGAGAGGTAGTCTCCTGTCCAGGTCGTCAAATCATTCTCCTCAAAGGGAACAACGTTGTATTCATATTTGTCCTTTTCCACTCTGAAGAATCTGAAATGATTTGCATCAACAGGAGCATTTTCACAGGCTATTAAATTTTGATATGGATATATTGGCCCATTGGTCTCATCAAAATTATTCTGGTTAGGCTTTGCCAAGTTGATTCTGAAGGCTGTTTTCTTCAGTGCAGGATCCTCATGGTCTGAGCGCTGGTAGTCAATTTTGTCCAAGTATGGCTGAGAGACTCCTATGATGTTTGGATTCATCTTAGGGGAGGAGGGGGCTGCTTCGAGTTCTTCTCCACCCATCATTGCTGTGACATACGCTGTATAGGCATCAGGTCTTTGGGCATCACAGAAAGCAGGTAAACAGGCCCCATTTGATCCAGTTATAACACTATCAAAACGCCCCCATGCCCTCGGATTAGAGGAATAACCAGGTTTGGGTTCCAAGTTTATCAAGCTGATCACAACACCCTCCAACTGTTCAGTAGGTAGGAACTTGTCACTCATGTAAGCACGGACTTTGACATAGCAGCGTCTGTTTTCAGGTACATCTAAATTGAAGAGCCTACGTTCTCTGATCTCCATGTTGCCTATGAGGAATGTACGCTCCTCCCGTTTGTTCCGCCCATGACCGCCATTAGTTGTTGTGGTGTAAGAGAAGTCACTCTCCTCTTCCCAGACTCCTGTGTCTGGGTTTAAAGACCACAGTTTCATTTTAGGAATGTGCTCTTGCATTTTGACATGCTGAGTGTCAAGAAGGACTTGAACAGCTCCGGCTCCCAATACTTCCTTGTTGGTCTCATCTCTGAAGTCCACAGAGAACATGCCATAGGTCCTCAAAGGGAGCATGTCACCCTCATCATCAACAAAGTTGAGATCACCGGGGGCTGCAGCTGCTGTGGTGATATTTCTTGGGTCAATGAATGTGACGCTGGCTTTCACAGTTCCCTCATAGACTTCTCCATTGTCCTTGTGGAAAGAGTTGGGAGGAATAACCAACTGACCAATGGGGTCTTCCCCTTTGATTTCCCCTAGGTTAATAGAATTGGTCTCTCCTGCATTTATATCAATTGGTGTCTGCTTTCTCATCACCTTCACATCATGGTAGATAGACCCACCTTTCTTATCAAAGATGAAAACCTTTGGAGTGTCAAGAAACTTCTGAGTGGGGTCAACAAAATTTACCACGAGCCTCTGCGTATCAGGTGTAATTTGTAATGTGAAACTTCCCTGATATCCAGTGGTGCCTACTCTCTCTTTACCAATGTAAATGTGCCCAAAACGCAGAGGCTCATCATTGTCAGCCGTGACCACTCTGCCACGAACCAGCACAGTCGGCTGCACACACTTCTGACAGCTGCACTGTGTCACAGCCCGGATAGGAAGGCTGTAGCGCCCACAGTCAATGATCCGACTTTCCATACTTTGGACCCCACAGCAGAACCCAGTTCCATCTCTACAACGCATATCAAAGTCTAGCGAGCCAGCACATTTGTTGTGGGGGCAGCGGCCAGCGTTGTAGTACTTGGAGTTGGTCCCAGGCTGAACACAATCCAGCGGTAGTCTAATGAGGTGCGTCTCAGGGGTGGAATTGCATGCTGGTGTTCCCTTTGCTGTGAATTAGACAATAAATTATATTAATCAGGTGTTGACATGACACATATAGAAGATAAATTAGTCATCTGATAAACATAAAACACTAAAAGCATTTCATTTTCTTGGTGCAAAATAAATAATTTCACAAATTACTGATGCGATGTTACACTACTTTAGCTCTAAAATTAATGCACACTTGTTGACACTGAAGTTGTCAGTGTTATAGTTCTACCCCCACTTATAAGCCTTTCACATGAATGAGATTTTAATCACAAAGTCACTGGGGACTGGGCAATTTAGTACAGTCGCATGAGTGGAATGCGACTGAGTGGAAGTAAGTATAGCATGTAGTGAATAAATTGGAACCTGCAAGTGGGATTTTACAAAATACTATTTCTGCTTTTTTTCTGCATATGGATACACACAAATGTAGTGCATTTAAGCACATACACAGCGCCTGCACAGCCTGAAAGTTGGATGGTGAATTGTGCATGAAAGGTAATTAGACATGAAGTTGAATAGAACATTTATTTACCAACGGTCCAGATGGGAGTTGGAAAGAAAGACTTATTGTTCACCCAGACATTGGCAGAATAATTAATGTGCATGATATCATGGCAGAACTTTTTTCAAGTATTCGTATTCAGTTCCCCATCTCTCAAGTATGTCAGTAATTGCAGACACATGGAGCAGCGCAATGTGTATGAAATATCATTACTATACTGCTGATGGCTTTACCAACAGAGCTTTGAAATTTTATTGATAAAAAAGTAACTTAGAGTTAACTGTATGAACTCTGGTTAATGCATTTAATAGGGAATCAAATTGAATATTGGCATAATAAGAACATTTTTCATCCTGTTCTGAGGCACAAGTGTTGCATACAGACAGTATCTCCTGCATTACTGCTCTTGGAGTGCAGGGATTCGTCTGTGGCCTGGGATAGATTGCTTTAGCACTCCTCCATGAAAACCTTGTTCGTTAATCTGTGTCTTTGCTAACAAGCACTTGAAGAATATAAACAATGTGTAGTTCTCCCACAGAGATGTGGAAATGCATACTTGTCTGGTTCAGAGAGAAAAGAAATAGGATTTATTGACAATCTTGGATTTCACTTCAACACTGGGTGTTCTAGGAAAATTGCGTTTGAGGTTTTACAGCATCCAGAGCCATCTCACATAATAAAAAATCTGTAGTTTTAACCAAAATAAACATAATAAAAGCTTACTCCTCCAAGCATAGCCAGATTGTGCGAGCCCTGATATTTTTATTTTCTTTGCATGTAATGTTTTTTTTCCAATGACAGATAGTCTATTAACTGGCTTCTCTCTCTCCCTCAGTTTTTGGACACTGTGGTTTTGTTTGAATCCTCTTAATGCATGGACATGGCTCATGGATGACTTGGTTGGAGCTTAGCGCTGACATTCCTCTTAAAGTGGGTATTCAATCTTTGAGGCAGCTGCTCTTTATACAGTGAAATGAACTGCGGTTGTTTGCTTTTTGTCAGTGGTTTTACATGAGCCTGTGTAGAACTTCAACTAAATACGTCACTGTCAAATGCACTGGGATAGCAGCCACCCTGAGCTATATTCCCCGTGTGCCACTTGTTATCATCATAGTACATTATTTTCTATCCAAGCTGATGATGATGAATTACAATTTATATTACATCACTGTGCCCTTGACTAGAGGGGAGTTTTAGGCCTTTTCACTTTGAGTGCAATCTTAGACCATATAGAAAAGGATTTTTTTTTCAGTTTTTCTCCATGGCTTTTAACAACAGTTTACTACTACTTATGTGTCACCATCCCTCACACCAGTAAATTAGAAGGATCTTTAACTTTGTTACTATTTGTATGGAAACATCTAACACTGATAAAATTGCTTTTCATGAGAGATCGGAGACTTCGCATACCAATCACAGTGAGGAGGGCTGGAGAGGACTTGATGCTGCCTGCAGGGCTGCTGGTTTTGCAGTAGTACTGCCCTGACTGCTCCAGCTTCAGGTCGCGCAGTACGAGGTCCTCTTCATACTTATACACCTTCCTGTCCAGCAGGGTCCCATTGTGGTACCTTGAAAAAACATAATTTACAGGTTAAATTTTTATTTATACTACATATATTATTATATATATATTATACTACATATACACACATACATACATGTACATATATTCTACTTGTTAGGACTGTTCTCACCAGTAGTATTTATCAGGTGCCGGTGACCCCGTTGCCTTGCAGCACAACAGCACCCGTCCTCCCTCATAACGTACTTTGTCCTCTGGGTGCTTCACAATGTACGGCTTTTCTATAGAAAAGCAGAAAGGAGTAAACCCTCCAGACTTTACTCTGACTGTTGTGAATGGTACCGCAGAGTTTTGAGACCTCATAAAACTCAGTCAAACATTACATTTTATTCTCACACTGGTCCCTGTGCTTATGAAAAATTATTGTGGAGGGAATTACTCTTTCAAAATGAGCACAGGCCCATTTTTATTTGGTCTCCATGCAACCAAGTAAGTAAGTGCTCCAGACAATGAGGGGTCTTACAATAGGCCAGACTGTTTTTGTTGTAGCTTTGACAATTTCCTGTTTTCTAAAGTCTGAGAATATGATTGGATGATTTGCTGGTTCTATGGAATGATAATGACAGTCAGGAAACTCCTATGAAAA
>JAOXYL010000105.1:18821706-18832758 GCA_028564955.1 Terapon puta
GAAGGAAATGTGAGTCTCTTCAGCTGATAAATGATCCACCATGTTCCCTTTGTTTCTGCTGTTTGGTGCTGAAACATCCATTCATAAAAGGCTAAAATATTTGATAGAGTTGGTGTGTAATTGTCAGTGGATATTGGTGACCCCTTTCTTATATCTCATGTTATTCTCATATAAGTAACTGTTGTCATGACATATACTGATCAATGCAGCTTTAAGTGAAGAAAAACAAAAGACCAGAGGCTGGACCCTCCTTTGATAGGAATTTCTTTTATTGGGCAACGAGAATTGTTTGGGCCTTTTGTAACAGCCAATGAAGTAACTGAAACAAAAGTGCAGGCTGACCAAACAAACCACACATAGAGAAAATTTCAGAACCGCCAACCTACGTTAACACATTTTAGCAGCAAACTTCAGTAAAAAGTGAAACAGAAGGACAAAAGAGCATCAGAACATGAACATTAAAAAAGTTTCGAATAAGAAAAAAAAAAAACATTCCAGTGGTTGGCGTCATAGAAAATCCATCTCTCTTTGCTGACTGTGGAAAAAGAAATGTCTGTCTTTTGCAAAGTAATCAGAAAACAGTGTAATGCTACAGCTTTTACAAGTAGACTGACACAAAAAAACTCCTCATGCCGTTCCCTAAAAAGACATGACTCAGACCACAGTTTCTAAATAAGACCCTTCTATTGTAGCTCGACAGCACATTTGGCTAAGGTGTAGCCTGATCTACACGACTGATATGTTAACATTTAACCACACTGACAGTCTGTAAATACAAAACAAGAGTAGATTAACCGTACTTTTTTTCCGAAAATGCAGAGTGGCCACACTAGCTCTTATGATTCCCGTGTGTTACAATTCTATCAGACAGTCTGTGCCAGGGTAGTCTGGGAGGTTGAGCTCGTATTTTTTCTGGATGTCATAGGGCAGGAAGCGTCCAGCCAAGAAATGCTTCCCCGAGAAACTCATGGCGCACTTCTTCGGTGCTGTGAGTGAGATGAGGACATCTGGGTTAATCCCATCCTGACTCGGTTCTTCTGCGTCCCAACCTGAGGAAGACGGAGAGGAGAGAGAGAGAAAGAGGCATTTAAGGAGACGGGGATTGTGATCATTTTCTGCCTGTTGTGCTCACACTCAGCAGGTAGTGTATTCGGGGTAGATGAGCTCACACTGAGCTCACTGTAGCATAAGATTTATCCTCCACGTGTGCCTCCAGACTTGGAAAACTCCTGCCTCGGAGCCAAGGCTCCTGGGGAGCTGCCTGGAGGCCCATTCATCATGTTGTGTTTTTGAGGCTCCAGCCTGATAGCTACAGTGTGTACGAACACTTACCTGAGGGCACATCCACACTGACAATGGGGGTCTTGATTTGCTTCAGGGTGACCAGAATACCAGAATAGGGCTCCTTAATGTTGGCGCAGTCTGCATCTGGGCCCAGCATGGCATCAATTACTAGATTGTAGGCATCATTTATGAGCTGCACCTGAACAAAGCAGACCTCACCATGAATAAATGAAGAGTTCACTTCCTGCACACAATTCACCCAAACATTGCTTCCCAGCTGGGGTGGGACCCCTCCTCTGGTTCAAATCAATCTGAAAATCTGCGACAGGGGTTTATAATTAGATATTTGATTTTATCTCAAGAGGGCCACAAACCAAAAATATGTTTTTGTTTTGTTTTTTTCCAGTGCCTCAGTAAAGCAACAGTTTGCAATTTTAGGCAAATATGCTTATTTTCTTTCCTTTGCCAGGGGTAATATGAAAAGATCAAGATCACTCTGCCGTCTCTAAAATCACCAATTAACGTGTCATATGTCTGGGAACAGTTACCAGGCAACCAGTGAAGAGTCCAGGAAGTTACTGCTCCCGGTCAAGTCCAGCACATGACCCCACTTAAAGCAGCTAATTGTGGTTTCTGTTCTTTATTTTGTCATACAGATTAACCAAACAGTGTATAACATGTTAATTGGAGACCTTTAGAGCAGCCAGAGAAGGACTGGAGTTTTTTTTTTTTTCATTTGTGCTAAACTAATAGCTGGCTGCTGCAAAGTTACTGTGCATACTTTACACTGGTGAAACTCTCATTAAATGTCTTTTCCTGCTAGAGTGCTGCTAACCTCTGTGGGGAGGTAGGAGAGGAACGGGATGTCCATCTTCTCACACTGAACCGTAAAGTCCTGGTGTAGACTTTGAGAGGAGCGTTTGGGGTGGTAGATGGTGGGCTCGTATTCCTGTGTGAGATGAGGCAACAGAGGAAAACAACAGGGGAGGGAGGTTACGTAACATCGACGCTATAGAGTGCAATTTCAGCCAACGCTGACATGATCCATCACTGTACGTTCGGCCTTCAAATGCTGCGGACCCGTGATCTGAGGTTGAGGTTTTCTACGGTCTGCTTCCTGAATGAATACTTCCCTTATAAACTGGAAGCTGAGAGGAGTAGAAATCCAGACACCCGCAGTCTGAAAGGTCTGTGATGCTCAGCAGGAAGCACCTGTGATCCGTGACCTTTACCCAGCCCCAAAGATAAATCTTAAAGCGCAGGAATGAGTGATGGTGTGTGTGGGCGTGTGTGTGTGTGTGTTTCTTTGCACATTTGATCACATAAAAATCTCACATTATCTTTTTCTCAAAAGTTCTTGATAAGCATCTACATAATTACCTTTAAAGGGTCAGGTAGACCATGTTTTGATTTATTTCCCCAGACTTTGAGGTATGAATACATTCCAGTATGGTGGAGGTAAAAGGAATTTCTTTTGTAGTGCTCCCAGAATTGTAAAAAAGTAATAAAAAAAAATCAACAATAAGATCTATCCAGAACAATGCTCCAATAGAACCATCATCTTTGTTTATTTGGGACTATTTCTTTGGTAGAAAGCATGTTAGTGAGATCTGTGTAGAGTGACTGGGTCAGACATATTACCACTGAATTACTGCTGCTTGGTTCCTGGATCTCAGTGTTGGTTCATCGGTCGGTTAGCTGGATGGTGGGTCCAACACTTAAATCCAGGCTGTGATAGCTCAACAACTATTGGATGGATCTCAATGAAATGTACATACATTCAGGTAATTCCTTAACTTTTTATCTTGTGCCACCACATGTTTGTACAACGCTGACAATTCTGCAAAAGTGATGTCATCCCCATCAGCCCTGCTGGACTGTGTGTTCTTTACAAACTACAATGAATGTTTGCTCAATAAAGAAAGAAAAAAAGAAATAGAGACAGTTCTTTCATACGTGGCTGCTCTACAAAGGAAGTGATCTATCAGGTCAGGCAGACTGCTGCCTCCTCTGGGATCCTAAACCAATCAAACTGCCACGGCAGCCCATCACCTTACATCATCTTGAGCCTTTTCGCCACAGACCAGAAAGGAGCAACCGAGCCAAATACAATCCACTGTCTGTGTGTGTGTCCCCTGGGGTTAGCCAGTGGCTTTGGCATGCCCTTGACCTCATCAGCAGCTACACCATCAAACCGTGTGAAACTAAGGAAAAGCTCAGAATGACTGTCAGTATCACTGAGCATGAACAGAAATGAGCCATGAGACAGAAACAAGCAAAGGTCACAGACTTTTTTTTTTCCAGTTAATGCTCACATCTAACAGAGTTACACTTCCTCTCCCTGGGGGAAGATGGTGTCTCATAGTGTTTAGTTCCCATTAGGAGTGAAGGGAAGAGGTCTGCAGCACACTAAAAAGTTCTGGTGAAACACGAAACTCTAAAGATTAATCTTTGTTGCTCCTGTTATCTTAATCATGTGCACTGGTATGTTTAAAAAAACAAATGGTATTATGTGCAATTCATGCAAATTATAACGTCACTACCACCAGAAATGTAAACTTTCCATGCAGTGAGCTGAACACGACAATCACTTGTTTTAATATGAACAATACACCATAACTAATGTATAGAGGATGTGTTTTTTCACATCATGAGCTTTAATCAAGGGATGTGTGTGTCTTCCGGTATGCAGAATTGTGTATATCCCTTGTGCCTATGGAAATAATCAATGATGTGCGACAGACTGAGACGTATCCTGCCTTTGTGAACGGGGATGTGTCGTGTTGGAGTGACATGAGAGGCAAGCTAGCCTGTTTGCCTGCAGCTGATCATACATTTCTATGCTCTGTCTAATCACATTCACAGCTCCGCATCAGGGACTCAAGGCTACGTGTGTGTGTGTGTGTGTATGTAAGGGTGTGTGTGTGTGTGGTGTTAATATGTGTGTGTCACGTGTATCCTTGCATGTCTTCCTGCTGACAGGGATCACATCGCACCATGAAAAACATACACTCTTACACTGGGAGGGCAATCCGCCGTCCAAAGTAAGTACTCAAGTTTCTCAAGTTCGAGCAAACTCAGACAAGTGTGGTCCCCACCGGCCTACTGCTGAGTGCAGTCATTTTATGTGTGATCATAATAAAACTTTTCAAGATGCAGAGAAATGCTTCACAAACACACAAGGAAAGACTGAAGCAGAGGGTAAAAACATTAGAAAGAGATTGACAAAAACAGATAAATTGCGAACAAACGATACATTTAAAGGGGGAATAGATGCCAAAACTTTTTTTTTTTTTGCAGAACTTCAATATTCATGTTTTGAGATGCCATGGTAAGATATATCTTCCTTCAAGCTGACCCCTGACCTCATCCTTGGCCTTAAGCGGGAAAAAAGTGAGAGTGGGAGGCGAGGGAAGAGAGAGAGGCTCCACAGAGCCGCAGCGCTGCTTAAACACAGCCCGTCTAACATGGTTTTAATCAGAACTATCAATGCACTGTAAATCTAGTCAGACACATATGGTAAAGTGTATAGATGCATTCCAGTACAAACCAAAGATCCCAAAAACACATATTCAACATTTCCCTTCCAATAAAGCCTTAGAGTTGCAGCAAGAAGTACTGAAATGAACTGTGCAGTCAAAATAAAATGAAAAAACTCAGCTCAAGTCATGTGTTTTGAGCCGCCAAAAACAATCAGTCTTGAGTTGTCAGTCAGCTTGTGGCCTGAGGGGCAGACATCACGGTCATGACATCATATCATGGCTGCCGAGCGTAAGACGCAGACGGCTTTAACGAGAGTAACAATAGTATGATATCATGACTGTCTGAGTGCCCTTGCAGCGAGGGTAATGGGATAACTGCTCTGAGACGTTTACAGGAGGTGAAATGAAATTCTGTAAAACACAGAGGGTCTGTATAGAGCATCCCCTGTTTGTCTTGAAACAAGTTACAGTGTGCAGGATTGTTTTTTTCCCTTCTTACAACAGATGATGTGTCATGTTGCCGAATGGAGAAAGGATTAACTCTGCTGAACGGTTGTTTATGTTCACTGTGTTGTTGGCGGATTTTGCGAGGGAGGTTACTTACAAACATGCGCAGGTGTCGGGCACACACCAGGCCAATGGAGCCATTTTGATCCGGGCCACAGATCACCAGCACTGTCGGCTGCTTCTTTGCTAGAGAGCTGAGAGGGTAGGCCTGGTGGAGAGACGGGAGAAAAAGTGGGCAGTTAGAAACAGCAGCAGATGACGGATGGAAAGGAAGAGCGTAAGACAAAGGGATAAAAGAGATGTACAGAAGAGAAAATAGAAGGGATTATTGATGGGGAACAATAGCGAGACCAAAGCAAGAGGAAAGAAATGTATCCCTCAGACTCGGGCCTCTTAAGCGCAGGTCATCCGATCTGGGCCTCTGCCTCTCCATCATACTCTGAGCGCCTGACTGCAGCATGCCAGGCATGCCAGACGAGGGTGGAAATGGCACCAGCTCCATTGTCTCTTCCGTCTTCCGAGAAAAGGTCCAATCTCATTAAAATAACCCTGGCAGTAGTGGAAAAAAATATCAGTGTCGTCGCGGTGGGATGCTTCCGTACGGGTAACACTCTTTCCATCTTGCCCCGGCTGCAGTCGGCTGCCGGCATCCGCCTCGTTTACTGGCCGCACATTCCCTTGTAAATCACCCTGCACCTTCTTAAACGAGACAGGTATTCGCCTGCGGAGCTGTCAACCTGAGTGGCTAATCTTCCGACCTAAAAAGAAGTGCTGCGTGAGTGTATGTGTGCACGAAGTCGTGATCATTACTGAAGGCCCCAAAGGTGTCTGCCTTCGTTTTCCACAGATTCTTCACGAACGCGGCGCTCCCTGCCACATTGTTAGCTGATGCTTTTAGCTCGGGTGTCTGCTCTATTACACTATTAAAGAATGATTGCCCATCACCGCAAAGGTCTTGGCATAATTTCACAAACCAGGAGAAGAATATGAACTGGGGGAGACATTTCATGCAGACTTGTGGATATCCTGTCCAATTAGAGCCCAGTAAAAGTGTGTCAGAACAACAAGTCGTGAAACCAATTAGCCCAGTTTTATCACCTCCATTAATAGTCTTTGACCAGAGTTCGCAGCAATGCTTTAAATCACAGCCTACAAATTACAGTGCAAGTATTTTGTAATTATGGGGCACATATAAAAGAATTACAGGATAATGTATTAATAGAACAAAGCAGGAAGCCTAATGATCTGTTCAACATAAGGTGGTAAATCTATTCATTTCATTCACCTTATCTAATGTAATTCACTTGCTACACCTTTTATTTTGCAAGTAACTGTAATGAATTTATGAGTCCCCTCTTTTTTGTGTTTTCTCTTGACTACATCATCCTACCCGGAAAATATTTTATAAGCATCCTGTAATTGAAAAAGTAGTTACACCATGATTTATAAGAAGTTACCCTTTTATTACAAGACTTTTGGTGCCCAGTAAATGTTTTATTCTGTCCCATAATTCAAAATTATTATAAGAGTGCACCATAATTACAACATAATTAGACAGTCATTTGCAGGATGTGATATAAAGTGTTACGTAATGCAAATTAAGACTGTTGTTCCAGTTCTTAAAGAGACATTAATCAAACGCTGTTGATCCCTGGCCTCCACATCTTGGAGTTGAGCTTGAAATAGGCAGAAGTTCTGCCACCGCACATAAAATCCATTCACTTCCACTCTGACTAATGTATTCAGTACAGGAGAAGGTTCATATGGAGAAATAGGCCATTCGTAATATTGTATAATTGGATATAACAAGAATCGGAGTGCATTAACCGGAGTGATGAAACCAGGAGAAGAGACAGCAGCCGTTATCTCCCTCACAACAGCTCAGCTGAGAAATCATGAGACAGACTTGATGAGATATGAGGAGAGAGTGTTAAATGAAGAAAGAGGGACAGGGAGTAAGGGAGTACAAAAGGGAGACAGAAAGTGGAAGACAGTGAAACAGGACAGAGTCTTTCATTTCCATATCTAATGAGACGAAACGTATCAGTGACTGTGCAGCCTGATATTAACACACTGCACCCTTTGTGTATATACGTGTGTGTGTGTGGCTTAATGTCAAGCAAGGGAAATGCTTACTGTAATTACTGCAACTAGCTATTAAAGTCTAATCACCTCTGATAGTGCTCTTCTCTACAGGGAACATCTATAGGTGTTAAATGACTGAAATAAAACATTCATAGATTAAATAAAAAGATAAGTACACTTTAAAGCAAATTTATAAAGTGTTAATGTAAGTGAGAGGTGGTGAGCCTGAAAAAAATCTACTATTATGGTTTATTTTCATTGTTTTCATTCTTGGGCCTGCAACCACGTCCATACCATCAACTTTCTATCCCACTTATCCTGACTGACCAGTTGGGCAAGAGGTGGTTTACACCTGATCTGTTCGCCAGTCAATCACAGGGCTGACATAGAGAGAGAGACAGACAACACACTCACATTCACTCCTGCAGGCAATTTTGAGTCATTTTTCAAGATAAAGTTGTTACTTTTGGGAGTTGATGGAAAACAAAACGGAGTGAAAGGAAAGGGATTGTTGGCAAGACACAAGAAACCTACAGACACAGTAACACAGCTTTAAAGTAAACTCCGTATTTCTCAGCGTCTTGCCTTTCAGACGGTAAGTTTAATCACCTTTTCACTAAATGTTGAGGACCGTCGGGAGGATCAGTGACATCAATGCTGGAGCCATTTCATGCTGCTGGAGAGCCCATTAGAGCCGCACACTGCTGAAGGTAAGCAGCACTAAAGGGAGCCGGCCAGATCGATTCAGCCGGCGCTCAGATATGTTTTGAAGCATTTGTCTAATCCTGCTTGGAACAGGGGCTCGATTCATTCATATCCATCCCGACGTGTCATTTATTCTGATATTGAGCCTTCGCACTGATCACTGAATACATGAAAGCAATTAGCAGAAGAGGAAAGAGCGCATTTCTAATAGGTCTCTGTTTGTTGTGTTGAATGTGCTCTTCTTTCTTTGTTTTTTCTTAATGAAAGAAGAAAGATTCTAAAGGCGCTAAATTTCATAGCAACTTTAATCATCCTATTAAAGACAGCTTACAAAAAAGCACATCTAAGTCGTTTGGATTTTTAACCACTACTTCCCTTGATTAAAAAATAATGCAATTTGTTTCAATACAATCCTCACACAGTTCAAACTGCATTACATCAGATCACAAGTCATCACAGTATTCTTTAAGACAAACAAGATTTTATGACTCAGTTTTAGACTAATAAACCTGTTCAAATGTTTTCCAGTGCTTGATATATTTATGATATTTTTGATGTGCAGGAGGTTTCTACAAGTGCAGACAGATGGTCTGTTGCATCTGTGCAGCAGCTTCGTGATCTAGTTGCTTCTTTTTATCTGTTCTTCTGTAGAGCTCCTGACTTTATTTGTCCTGCTAGAAAGTAACGTTAACACAGTTTTCACATCAAAAACTGATTATAAGGAAGATGGTTTGTACATTATATCAGCAACTGTGCAGTAATGTATTTTAAACAATGGACACTTTTATGCAGGATCTTGTACAGAGTGATGCTAGGACCCCCCTCACAGTCACACACACACTCTCTCTCACATACACATACACACACACACATACACACTCTCTCTCTCACATACACACACACCTAAAAATATGGCCGTCTTGATTGTAATAATGTCTCCAAGGGAAAGTCTCTTTGAAATAAATGTTAACGTTCTTTCACCTCCAATCAACCTGAAACACACTCTGAGCCTGAGAAAACATGACCAGGGTCCTAAAAACACAAATACACTCACATGTGCAGAAAAAAACAGTCCCTTTAATATTTATACTGCAGGACCAAGCTAAAGTCCAGAGGCTCCTCTAAACTCTGGACTAATTTATCGCTGTGGGGTAACAAAAACGTCTCCTGTCTCCACTCAGGTGTTGAAAAGCCTCAGACTGATACAGGAGCACTCGCACACACAGTCTGGACCCGGTGGCTGCGGCTCCTGCTGAAGGGATTATTTACAGAAAACCTATAATCTATCTGGCAAGCAGAGGTGTAGGTGTGTGTGTGTGGTGTGTGTGTGTCTGACTGAGCACATGCCTGTTTGTGTGGTACACTTGGAAGCCGGCAGCAGTAGCCCAGCAGTGAAATCGGTGAAATCAGACTGTCTGCATCTCCTTCTACTGTAATTTCCCTTAAATAGCAGTGATGTCATGTAAGCAGTAGCGTGCTGCCGGCGGCTGTGGGCAGCACCGACCCACAGCGTCCTGGCCGTGTTTGTCTTGTAAGGCTATGCTGTTGGGGGCTGCTTGTGGAGGGCCAGGCGCGGGGCCAGCGGTGGCTGAAGATAATAGGGGGGGAAGTGGATGTGGTGCATTTAATCACACACTCCTGAGGGGAGAGCTCAAAGTCTGTACCTCTGACTGATGCTGCCACTCTGCGTGTCTCAGCTTTTACATCTTCTCTCTCTCACGTCCCCTGTTTTTCCATCGCACGTTCCTGAGTCTGTCTGTTTCTCACCCCTGAGAATGTAATAGCTTCATTATCTTAAGCCACTTGTATTACCATTCAAGATTATTAATGAGAACTCCTATAAAATAAAACCAATTAAAAACATTAAATCAGCTCCTTTTTTTTTTTCTTTGCCACTTGAGGGCAACGAGCTGTAAACGCAACACTGACTTATTATCACCTTATAAAGTTGATATGACGCAGGTATTAGAGAACAGTTGCTCATTGACAGCAGACACAGAGCAACATTGTCATTCGTTCTGAGTTACTTTTTCCACCGATGTTCACTCTTATCTCCGCTTTTGGTCTCTACCAACCACTGAGGGAAACATTCGGCTGAATTCTCCTCCATGTTCACCAGCTAGTTGCCAATGTCGTCTGTCTTCATGTGAAAGCTAGAGCCAAGTGTGGTGAGAGCTGTAAGACCGGACAAAAAAAGGTGGAGGTGCTAATACCAAAACGATGAGCTGAAAGACACAAAAACCTTCACAGAGCCGCGGTCGGAGTCGGTCGATAATTCTTCATCTGCAGTTTCTCATTATAGGTGACAACCTTCACATTACATAAAGTCATTTGATCCATAGTTATTGAAAAAAATAATTAGTGCAGCTTTAAAACGGCCATAATCAATATTTTTTTATTACAACGATGGATCAGCGTGTCGACATGATCCTCATGGTGATGGACGTGAAGGGAATTATCACCCGACCCTGCAGCTCTCGTGAATTTCAGCTCATTGTTTGTCTGTCTGGCCCAAAACATTGCTGGTAGGCTCATTCTCTCTGCTGCAGTGGCGTCATTTTTGGCCTCAGCAGGCAGTTGTTTTCAGCAAAAAAGCTCTAAAACTCCAGTGAACACGACGTGCTCAGCAGACAGACACAGTCAGCGACTTCCTGATGGACACAGCGGAGCATTTTGCAGCTTGTGAACCAGATATTTCCGTCAGGGTTTAAAAGAGAGCAAATATTGGACTTCCCATCGCCAGGTCCCAGGCACTCCAAATGAATGATAATGTTGCTGCGTAACTGCCGGATGAGTAAATAAGCAAACGTTATGTGTGATATGTCAGCGTTGTGGTCAGACTGTTTCTGCAGCCTCCCAGTGGTCAACATAAATCAGTTTTTTTTAAAAAATAACCTGAACTAAAGACAACACAGACAGATTTTCCTTCCTGATCCTGATTCTTGGAAAGTCCTAATAATCTGGATATTACAAAGCATGTTTCTCATCA